>DWGJ01004970.1:0-10928 GCA_018246895.1 Aspitha aspitha aspitha
GATTTAATGTACTTTATAAGCATTATTATTGAAAAATATTAGCGTTCTGCACTTCTCCTACACATAAACTATAAGTGCGCCAAATTCCATACAGCTCCATGCGCGCAATTTTCGTAAAAAGGGGTCCAAAGTTTTCGCTTCACGTATTAATATATAGATAATGAGTTCCTTTTAAGACAATTCTAAATTTTGTGGATAAATTAGAAGTGATTCGACGGGCTAGTGGAATTGTTTTATTTAAATTATAGAGAGGTAGGTATTTGCTCGGATTAGCGTTGTTCATCACAATTTTGACCGAAAATTATACAATTCAAATAGAATTGTGGTTAAATGTATTAAAAGGAATGTTAGATGACATCTTGATGTTATCTAGGTAATAAATTTATATATTTTTTTTTAGAGTAGAAACGAGCAGGCAGCAGTCACATGGAAATCTGTGACCGACTCTTAACAATTTAATTAAACTTATTTATTGGTGCGTAAGTTATACGCTTGTATAATAGTAGTATAGTATAGTAGGTACTAAACCCAAGATAAACAAAATGACATGTGTATTGAGGATTCTAATCGTAGTATCCTTACTCTTGTTTTATTTTCTACGGGATATTTATTGCATTTTAAATATTATCAAATATAGTCAATTCCAAGAAAGCATGTCAAATTACGAGTAGGTAGGTATAAGGATGATGGCAGTCATTTACCGACACAATAAATTTCGATAATAGTATTGTTTGTTATTAACGTTGTCCTTTTGGGAAAATTGAATGAGATTGTATTAATCTAAAGCATAACAGAGATCATAATGTTAAATACAAGTACTGTTGTCAATTTTCAGTGCGGTTTTATTTTACGGAGGCCGAGGTAAAGAAACAGAAAGGAGCAGTCTTCAAGGCCAAGAAACTGTTTCCACTTGATTTCCATTTAGATTTAATCAGTAAGCAGACGAAAGCTACGGCCAATTTTAACACAACAAATTTGCTTATATAAGAATATTACACAATTTCAGCCACCACGGTGCACAATGCCTTTTAGGTAAATTTAGCTCTTACTTTAATTGTATATTTAGAATTAATTGTTGCTACAGCGTGAATGTCCCATGAAGATTGCGGAGGAACAATGAATTTGTTTTAGCTGAGATAAAAGAATAGAACTCTGAGATGAACCTACCTCTGTATTATTACAGCTATGACTATGTTAAGCATTTTTCGCGATATACTTATATACTTATACGTATAGACCGTAAGTAGGTAGACAATAGGGAATTTTAAACTGGATACTGACACATATCCTTTGCAATTGATTACTAGAGGACGGTCGATCTTACTTCAACTATCTACAATAAACTAGACACTAAAACTAACAAGAATAAAATAACAATTTCCGAAGATTGTATTTATAGCTTTCAAACTTTTACAGAATAGTGGAAAATTTTCGTGTTTCAACGTCGAGGTAAAATCTAATTTATTATATTTTTTACGATCACTGTGTAAATGTTTTGATAGATACCGTAATGTTTAGCTTCTGCTGCGGATAGTTCGTTTCATTCACTGCAACTTGGTTTACCATTTATAAATACTTTTATATATACATACATACGAGTACCTACTAGAGGTTGCGCAGCGGCCGAATATCGAACGTAGTTCATTAAATCAATTATTACATTTTAACACATATGATATTCTAAAACTTTTCACTGTAATCATTTTCCAAATATTTAAAAAACATGAATGGTACAGAAAAATGAGGTTTAATCTAATTATATTTAAAATCATACTTTGACATTTGTTTTGGACTTTTTTTGACATTGATAAGCAGAATGTAAACAACGAAAGTTTTATTTGATTCTCATACTAGTCGACCCCGCAAACGTCGTGCCAATAAATTATTTCATACCTTGGGTTACATTATTGCATTTTTATTAGGAATCCATATTTTTTTGAAAATGTTTTGAAAATGTCTTGAAAATGTTTTGAAAACGAACTATCACTATATCAAACGTGACAATTCTTGAAAAATGTAACAAATAAGTAAAATTATTATAACATTCATCACTACATTGTCTTTTGTGCAATGAATTATATTAGGATATTATGTTAACGTATTTAACAAAACAAAAAAATACACGACCTTTATAATGTGATGCAGGGTGTTATGTTGCCACAGTTTTATGATAATATTCATTTTTTTGTTTACATAAATTCATGGCTGTGAGTTGAAATTAAACAAGAACTTGCTGAAAATAAACTCATTGTACTGTTAACTGGGTAAGTTCTGTATAAGTTCATTTACCGGTAATTCTGGTTTGTTGATTATATTCTCCATTTGTTTGTATTACTCAGTCTGCATGGACCTGCCAACTTTCGGTTTGGTTCTCTGTTCACATGTTATATTTTGAAAAGTTTTAAAACAAACAAAACTAGCTAAAGTCCAATCAGTTAAATCAAATATAGTGAATAAAGTTTTGTTCTTTTTTATTGTTCGTTTTAGTACAATGCGAAAGAAAGTTAAAAAGACGATAGTATATAAAAATACTTCTATGAGACGTAAAATTTTCTATATCGTAAGAATCACAAAATGCTTATCATTATGTGTACGTTAGAGATAAATTTGATTATCTTTGAACTCTATGTGAATTTTGTGCTAAAAGTTGAATTTTCCGTTAGAATTCTTGTATGCGTGAGAACTAATAAATTTTAAACATTTTCTACTCTCTACGGCGTCGTTCTTGCAGCGCTAACCTTTCTGTAAGCTCTAAGTCACATATATTTTAGGAAATGTCTTGTTCGTAAAAATGTAGAGATATGTTTGATTTAAATTATTCTTCTAATACAGTTACTTACACTTTGTGTATGCAAGAGACAATTATTTCAGTTTCAATACAGAAAAAATGCGATCAGCGGCCGAGAAAAAGATAATGAGTTACCTATACATATACTTGTAGATCTATGCATGATTGTCTATGAATCTTCTGGGTCATCTGCTAATTATAGTCTAGTAATAACATACGTCGGACCTGATGTTATTTAGTGCGTTTATTTAAGAAATAGTTTAGGTGCATTGAACCGTCTACTATTACTAGAAAAATGATTTTATCTAAAAATTTATACATGAAATTCAAAAACCTTTGTTATATATAAGACTTGTAAATATTATTCGCCTGATTCGTTGAACGTAGATATGAGATGCATAAGCACTTTTTTGTGTTTACTTTTATCATTTAATATATTATTTTGTATTTTTTGTATTTCAACCAAAATTTATTAAAAAGCGTAAAATATTTACAGTTTTTTTCATATCTTCCCAATGAGACAAAATATTTTTCCGCTATAAAATGGCTAGAAATGAACATCGATTATAAGGCATCACCAAACCAAATGTCCAAATCTGTTCGTTTTTGCGTGACAGGCAAACATAACAAAACATACATCAGAACTTGTGATTCCGAAAATAATTATTTTGGGTCGTAAAAGTAGCAAAAATGTAAAAAAAAATTCAATGTTACTGGTTTATTATATTTATAGATGACAGCGTATCTGAATAACATCTTTTGAATTATTTCCCGATTTTGAAACTTAATTTCTCCACACATTAGTATGCAATGAAAAATAAAATGACACTAAATTTTAATAACATTTTTATGTTCTATAAAGCTAACATTAGTTTTATTTTGTGGTGAACTGAATCAGATACAATAGAATTCAATACATCGATTTCTTTAAATTGGTGTATATAGTTATTGATTCTCATTTAGTTATATTGCAGTTGCAAGCAGTTATTTAGATTAATTAGGCATTTGTATCGGCATTAATCATCACACCGTCATACACAAAATATATTCTTCAATATTAACGAAACTCGATTCGAATTTTTATCGAATAATTGGAAACAACGTCTTATGGTTAATGATGTACCTATGAACATGAATAAATCCTTTAATTATTTATTCATTGTGAAATATGCCTATAGGTACATATTATGTATTTCTAAATATTTCAACTTTTAAGTCAATTAACAAATAGCATATGTGTAATTTTTTTGTCGATTGTTTGCGTTGATTTTTAATACCTATAGTAGTGGTGTATGCTGTTTAGTCGCGTAGCGCGTAGCTTGTAGACATAACTATGTACAATTTTATAACCATATTTAAAATAATATAAAAAATTTTTCATAAAAAAAGTGCTGTAGATGCCATAAACTAAATTACATGTCTTCTCTCTCGTGTATATAAAAATCCCGTGTCACGATGTTCGTTTGCGAAAATCTCCGAAACCACTGAACCGATTTCAATAATTGTTTCTACATTATCAATTATTTAATCCAACTTAAAAGATAGGATACTTTTTATAAAATAAATATCAATTGTCAATAAATTTTAACAAAAAATCAGTTTCTGAACGCACGATATTTGTCATAGTCATGTCATATATGATTTGACATAATGAAACCACGGCAACGCGTGGTCAGGTCCACTAGTATCATGGAAAATCTAAACGGCGTAGAGTCGTTTTTAATTTCCATATGTATGTGAAAGTACTAATCATAACAAACAAAGCTGTCACTTAAAGGAATTCTTTCTTTCGGTCCCTTGATAACTACTCGTAAGATGACTCGACGACAGCATCTGGTCAACGTCAGTTCATGTGATTCGCACAAAGAATAATGAATTATTGCTTTTCACTGCTAACGCTATTAACTCAAACAGCCGAAAGTCTAGACAATCAGTGTTCATGTAACACTCAACCTTAACACACTGCTCACGTCGCCTAAATTGAAAGCGTAATAGAGACCCGAACTAGATCGCAAAATTTATGAGGGACTACATCTGAATCGTCTGCGAGCGATTGCTTTCTATAAAATCTGTGGACGGACGACTGTCATCGCCCCCCTTTTTAAAAATCCATTTCCCTCAGGCTCCCCAATCACCATACACTGTATGGTTGATTGCGGTCTACCCAACGAATCCCGTTGCCCCTAAAGGTTTGTCCAAGATGAATCGAAATCGTCTTGTGTCTGTGCAATTTGATGTCGTACCTATTACTGTATTTGAATACTTTCGCATTCAAAATCGTATTCCAATACAACGACAAAATTACATAAATGTTTAGCTTTAATGCTTTAAACATAAGATAAAATAAAATTCAATAAGACAAAAGATTACATAAAATGTAGACAAAATATATTATGTATTATATTATAATGCTCGTGTATTAAGTAAAATATTATCAATTAAAAATCTAAAATCAAATTGTCTACATATGCGAGCAATAATATAAACTATATATATGTATTATAAATTAAATAATATTGTGTCTGAAATTCTGCACATACATACATTATATTATATAGGCGCACCTAGAATGGCTACAAGGATTGAGGCTGACTATTTTCCTTCGATATGGAAGTCAGTAAAGAGTTTATATAATGTAACGTACGCAGTTCACAGCGTTTCGTTCGCCTAATACATATACTCGTACATTCGGATAGCGGGAGACTTGTAGTGAAAATACGCGCGCAAATTGATGTAATATCTTAAGGATATTTACAGCACGCAATGATTTAGAAGGAGAAGTCCTGATAAATCAATATTTTACAACCGCTTTGTGGAATTTTTGCAACAGTCACTATATTAAAATGGCGACGCTACTCATACTCATAGATATAAGCTTCCAGAGGTTTACACTTTAGAACGTAAAAGGAGATAATTATCTGCAAATTGTTTACTTAATGCGATCGCATTTTAGGACTTCGTAACGGATCAAATAAATCGTAAACATACATAAAATTAATTTATTACATCATTATATGTAGATAAACATAAATACTTTTAATAAACATCTCTTATTATTATGTCAATAAGCAAGTGAAGGTGTTACTGCCAAAAATACTTGGTCTAAAATTATAAATGGTCTCCATTGAAAGTTTCCCGAAGCGATGAATGTGTTAACATTAAAATTAAAGTGACACCTCCACGATTAAGCTTCTTTATATAATCGTACTTTAATTACTGGATAAAACTGTAAGCTTTTTGTCGTAGATACATACAATTCCGCAATTAGCGTTGTGTGTACAGTCCTGAAGGGCCGTGCTTTCAGAATTGTTCAGTGTTTGTGCTGGCATCCCCTGAAGCGGTCGCCGCTCCGGTCTCGTATAATAATTAGTATTATTGTGTGAATTATCTTCCAATAATAAAGAAATAAAATAAAAATAAGAAACACCAGTATAAACTGTGTAAGCAACATACATTTATTGTGCAGAGTGATTTGAATACTAACTGTACGAAAGTAGTAAATGAAAAGTTTAAAAAGTTTTCATGTTAAAACTTCTGACGGAAATTCAATAAATGTAAGTAATTTTTATTACAGAATAACTTAATATTTTATTGTATATTTTTGACTTAAACTTTGTTACATTTTTTAGACATTTCGACAGTGACTAGAAAAAGCTGTATAAGTGAAATAAAATTTTTTGACCTGCAATTTCAAGATATTAGACAAATGTAGTAGGTAAATCAATTAACAAAAGCTGCTAAAACCATATTTAATATATACAAGTATTACATTAATAAAATGCCGGTACAATAAATAAACTATGCATTAACGTAAAAGTTAGATATACAGGTACAAATAATTTATATTATTACATATCTAGGTACAATCCACATGAACATACCCCCCTTTCATATTTGCCTTTATTTCGACACTACAATTAATTTAATAATTAGTGAGTAAGTACGTAAGAATATTAATTTCATTCCTAAACTTAAAAATAAAACTGATTTAGAACAGTGTAATGGTGGTATAAAAAGTTATGCGGACATTTTGCATTTTATTGTTGTTACTTCAAACCGAATCGATAATTAAGGATGAATATAAAACGAAAAGATTTTTGATGACAGTAATGATTAGGTATAAGATAATGGTTATATCTACTGGCGTTAAAATTACCGTACAAGTATTTGACAAACAAAGGTCTGATCATCACTGCCTCTTATTTCTATGCCGTGGTTTCTGTGGAAAACATCAACATAAATTAGAGGAAAGCGTGATAAAATCGAGACGGGTGTACTTTAACTGATAATTTTCATTTACAGCTTATATTTCGCTAATATATCAGTATTATAATAATTTACATAAAATTGTAGGAAATCTCTATAGAAATATTAATATGTGTAGATATCTCGAATATTGCTGACCTACATATATCATAACTAGATAATGTAATGATCAATTTAGAATTTAATTTAATTTAGGTGTTTATTTTATCCTTTAAATTCTATAATTTCAATTCTATGTTAAGATTGTGCGGGTTGTACAATTTTGTAAGTTACTAAAATTATAACGACGTCATAAAAAATAAGGCGCACATTTTGCGTTAAATTACAACCAGAGAGGACGAATTTCTGAACCAAATTTTTTTTATAATAGTTCAAATTCTACTCCATACTCCAATAGTCCATTTATTTAATTTTCATATTCAATTGATGTAGATACTTGTGGCGACTTTAATATAACAAGATTTGACCTAGGACATTATATCTAATCACAGTCAATAGTTGCTTCGTAATGAGATTTATTGGTCCAACCGCAGGATAAAGGTAATGGGGTTTACGATAATCCATCCATCCAATTTGATATTAATATATAAGACATTCATTGTGCCGCGCCTATGAGTAATCTTAGAATACAGACTGAGGACTCACTCGGTATCTGGTTCCAACATATAGCATGCATCTTTCTTTATTTACCCATTGAGAATACATTGAGCATGGCACTGCATTCATTTGCAAGTTTGGAGAATTAATCTTAGTTTGCAATGCCAAAACGAATTGGTCATAAATATCAATATCCGAACGAATTTTATTTCGAAACTGGATTAATAAAGTGCATTATTATAATGGGTAGCTGAGTAAATAATTAAAATTTTTAAAGCATTTTGGTGAAACGTTTCGTGACCAATCTTAGAGGGTTGACGTCATACTCATATACTGAGGATTTCGAAGAAAAGTTTGTAGCTATATTACTGGTATGTGTAAAGTTACTGTAAATATTGTTTATAATCACTACAATTTGTATTAGTTGGTGGTTGTTATTAATTCGGCGTAACATTGAATAGCAAGCTGCAAAGAGGCATGGCTTATAATCTTGTGTTATTTACCCTCGGCGGGAGGAGAATATTCTACCCAGAAACGGTCGGTAGAAAACCTCGTTTATAGATGTGTGTCTTGTGTTATTTAATATTAAAGATTTTATTTTAATTATCTCCGGTACTGTCATATGCTACTGATGTCGAACATGTTTAATTGTTTTCTTACATTGTTATATACCATTTTAACAGTATTATGGATATTATTTTGTTTTACTAATATTTCTTTAATTTGATCAAAGTTCTCATGAAGCTCTCTAATTTACTTGGTACAATTAAAATACGTAAAATAGTTTAAACGCTTCCCTAATCTAATAGGTACTGCATGTATTGATATGTATGTAATTAATAGTGTAAAGCTGAAGATTTTGTTTGTTTGTTTGGTTGAACGCGCTAGTCTCAGGAACTACTTTGTCGAATTGAGAAATTATCTTTGTATTGAATAGTCCATTTATCGAGGAAGGCCGTAGGGTATATAACATCACGCTATGACTAATAGGAGTGGAGCAGCAATGATAAATGTTGCAGAAACGGGAAAATATTTCTGTTTTGAGAGCTTTCCTTGCGTGCGCTGCGTAAACCAACAGAGATATACTAAAGTAATGTACTTGAGAATTGTAGATCTACAAAAATACTACAGAAAAGTCTGCGATTGCATATATTTGTCTCTTATGGTTAACTCACAATAACTACTATTATGTCCAAAATTTCAATCAAAATTATTACATTTTATTCGAGGCTATTTTCTTCCGTTCAGTATTAATTCTTACCAAAATAAATACTTTCGAAGATGTTATGGATTTAAGCCACCGACAAAATATTATCTCCGCGCGCTAGCGGTCTTTTCATAACATGCCGGGCCGGGGCGTCCGCGTCGCGCTCTCTCTCTCTCTGTTCGTCTGGGCTAATCTCCGGAACGGTTAAACCGATTTTGATAGGACTTTCACTGGAAGATAGAGGAGGTTGTGGAGCATGTCAAGAATTCCAGCGGAGTCTGCATTTACGCGGGAAAAACCATGTGATACACTAATTTGCAGGCAAGCGAAGCCGCGACAATAGCTAGTAAATGATATAGGCCTTTAAAAGGTTGTAAATTTTTTTTGTACAAAAGAAAACAATTGATAAAAAGATTCCGAGAATATGTACGCAGCGATGGAGATACTGGTTTTCCTCCTTTTTAAAACTTTTTATATTACACTTGTTCGGAGTTTTAGGTACAAAAAACAACAGGAACATAAAAAAGCTTACATGGGACATAAAAATATTGGGTATTTTGTTATAAATATGAAACTACATGGTTTTGTATATCGTACATATTCGGATGCAATTTAGAATAATTATATGAAATTATTTTATTTAAGGAGTATCATGTTATTTAACATTATTATTAGTAATAATTAAAGCAGTATTAACATAATGAGTATTATGTTATTTTACATTATTATTAGCAACACTTGGCCTTTTCTAGCAAGACATATATGTAGTTTGATTTATTTCACAAAATTTCAGCCACGTTTTAGAAGCTTTTAGCGATGGATTACTGGATCCATTTTAACTATCGGTTTTTGTTTCACTTGTATCATTAACTTAACGAGTTTTTTAGAACATCAACTTTGTACCGAATTTATTTCTGGTTCGTCAAAATTTTAATAAGATTACAATTATAAATTAAGATTTTGAAGATATTGAAAGGGAATATTGTTTTGATGAAATTATTATCATTTGGTTTTTGTAATGTACTTATCTTATAATAAAATAGGTTTTTAATTTAAAAACGTGACAGAAAATTATAACCGTATGGTACATTGTGTGACATTAACACTTTCACTGCCCGCTTAAAAGTTGTATTGGTATAAATATACGCCAGGATAGTGGGACGTTGACGGGATTAAAGCCACATTTTATGTTTTTTATGTTCAAAATTTTGAACTTAGGGTATATTAGTATCTAAACTAACAACAAAGCTGGTAGCGGTTGATATTCGAAAAATACTAATGAGACTCGAAATAACTAGCAATAAATATTGAATGACTTGTAATGATGAATAAATTTTTATATTGGACAGTTTAATATAAAGCTTTTGTTCTTTTCAAACAGTTTTGTTTGAGAATTCGCCTATCTCAATACAGTTCAGTGATTGAATCTTTAATACTCAATATTAATATCGCATTCTAACAACGATTATGTTCAAAAGAATTACCTACAAATCTGTCAGTTTTAAACAGTTAAGTGTATACATATTGCCTTTGTTTTATGATTGGAAAAGCTGTGTTCGTTTAATAGATCCAATTTAATAAAAAAAGATTGCTCAGTTTAAGCTGATTGCGTTCAAGTTGAAACATACCAACAGTGAATATAGAATGGGTTTACGACGCGTAACGCCACAACACTGGACGCACGAAACAGAAATCGAATGAAAAACCGATAATTACGAATATTTGCTGTAGCCACGAAACGACCGAAAAATATAACTCGCCACCGCTAGCTTCCGTTTAAATGCACTGCCTTGTTACCAGGAAATAGTTCAACGCTCAATAAAAAAAACAAAAATTTTGCTTTTATTTTTAACTTGCAATTATGTACCATTTCGCTTTATATACATTTTAATTCCTTACTTTACAAATCCCAGATACATTTAAGTTATATCTTACTAGCTGTGTCAGCGGCTTCGCCCGCGTGAAATCAATATGTCATAAAGTTTTTCACGCGTTACCTACTTCGCGGGAATCCTAAAACAATAATTACGAACTTCCATTCAAACTTTTATCTCCTATTTCACCACCCAT
>DWGJ01004971.1:0-10926 GCA_018246895.1 Aspitha aspitha aspitha
TTTTAAAACTATCATAACTCCTTACATATTCATTGACATAAAATGCTGTCAAGGGCAATTATGTTCAAAATTAAGTGTTCTTATTCCAATAAATAACCTATTTATTGGAATAAGAACACTTGGAGTCTCTGGTGTACAATATATTTGTTGCAGCCGTGTCATGTATTTTTGAGGAACTGCACAGCGCCGATATTTCATCTCAGTTACCGTCAAGTGCATCAGCTGACATCCGCATCCAATACCAAATAAGATTGCAGTTCCGTTCGAGTTCGCTACAGTTGTATTTTTGCGTATTATGATATTCAGACAAACCGAAACGTAGAATACAAAGGAATGCCTAAAGAAACTAGTAATAACATCGGTGTGATAGAAATGTTTAACACCTCCATGGTAGGATAACGCCAGGATTATGCTAGGATAAATGCTAGGATTAAAAAAAAAATATTGAGCAAGTCTAACTTTTAATACTTACAATGTTAAAATTATATCTGTGATACAATAGAACACGCGAAAAATGAAAATAGTTTTCTGTTTTACAACCTTCACTAGAAGCGTAACACCGAAAAATAGGATGCGATTGAATTAAAAATAAAATTCTTCAAACCGGAAACTGCGCCAGATTTTACGTTTCACTATTAAAAAATAAAACAAAATTCAAATGTAGAACGTTCGAAATAAAAGCAGCTGGGTGGGTGCGTTCCGGGCGGCCGCGTATCGATGCAAGTGCATCGAAGTATAAGCGTGAACAAAGCAACACATGGACTGTAGCCTTTGCAAAAGCGTACACGCCATTCCGACACTTAACGCTCTATAAATAAATATGACAATAGGCTGTGGATAACATGACTCGTAAGCAACACCGTCGCACACTGCGTACGCATGAAGTCTGTCAATATCGAAAGCGAAGTTCCGGCCGTTGTTAATAAAATTTCGGTCTATTGTCGTTGTTTGTAAGTAATTTTGTTACTGTTTTCGTTTTATGTCGCCCCAAAAACTATTTTTAATATTTAACAACAAATTCTGACTTCATTATAAAACGTGGTGTATGTTGATACAAAATATCAAGGAAAAGTCAAACGTTTGGTTTTGGTCTGTTTGTTAACACTAATGACAAAATTCCGTATCAAGACTCTTTTAGGCATGAAAATTGTATGTTTAGTTATTCCTTCATGCTGAAATCAAGTTCGATTTAAGATTGCATATCCGCGGGATTGACCCTTTGATATCAAGTTTTATCTTTTTTATTGCTATATCTATTGTGTCAAGTCAAAACACTGGTGATGAAGAAGAGGGTCTAGTTCGAAATTTAAAATTGAAAGGAAACAGGAAGGTGCGTTCTGTGCGAGTGCATTCACAATTAATGGGATAGGGACCTTTACAGTTTCGTAATGATCGCCGACATCAGTTTCACTCATGTGGATAAGACAAACTGCGCTTCAACGTAGTTGTTTGATTATACAGATGACTATACAGAAGCATAATCATTTGATACAAGCATGTTAGTTAACCAAAAATGGTGGCGGATTAGTCTTTATACGCTGTGCCTTTCACTCTTTTAGTTGCGTTAAAAATAAGGCATGCCATAGGCGATGGTGACCATTTATCTCATGAGGTCGCCCGTCTTCCTGTTTGCATGCTCTTTTGAAATGTAAAAAAAAGTTGTGGAAACGATTCTTATATTATAGATGTATGTACATAAAATAATAACACGTAAGTCATATCTACATAAAGCTAACAGTCATTACCAATGTAAGTGGAACGGGCGAGTCGTTCAAGTTCAATGCTATTGCTTCGCTACGCATCTTGAGTATTTCTAATAACACCTATTGTAATAGACATAAGAACTACTATTACAGTAACACAATAACACAATAATGTGGAGGTACACAGATAAGAAGAAATGAAACAAAATGACCATAGATTATAGAGTGATATACAATAAAAACAACATTTTTACTCCTGCATTTGTTTTGATTAATTAAACAGTTATGACTTCGGAAATTAATAGATAGCATAATTGTTGTCTAAGTAATTATACAAACATGACCGAGAGGGAAAGTAATAAACTCTCATTTCAGGGTTCAAAACATTTGTATTAAAATTCACTAATTTGTTTATAAATGGCGGACTTTGTCTAATAATGTACGACATGTCATAATGAAATAAATATATAACCGCAATAATACAAATACAGTATATTACATGGCGTGATAATGACAATTGAAGAAAGAAAAAATAATATATAAGCGGTATCCGAAATACGCCTCATTATCAAGCCGTTTGAAGTGCAGAACAAAGCGCTGAACAATAAAAATATGTAAAATGAAATAAAAACGATATAACCTCTTTACACGTACACGAAACGTGTATTTTCTATGTGTTTTTCATACATATTAGATAAAGGCAATATTCTATAGAATTTTTAAAAATACCTGTTTATTCTGTGAGTCTGTGAGTCATTTACGCGTCATTTTTCATGATATCGTTGAAGTATGGCAATTGATGTTATAGAGAAATCGATCCGACAATCATTTACGAGTACTACTTTAAAAAAGTACTGGCAATGCTTTAAATAGTTTCATTACAACAAAAAAAAATTGAAATAAATTTGCTATTAAAAAATAATAAATAAATAAATAATAAATATTAGGGGACAATTCCACACACGGCTGTCTGATCCCAAATTAGGCAATTTAATGCCTGTGTTATGGTGAGCAGACAGCTGATACACATACATAAATACATACGATATAGTACTTATATAGTATTTTTATTACGCCCAGACACAGAACAAACAAATGTGCTCATCACACAAATGTTTGTTCTGGGTGGGAATCGAACCCACGACCTCTGGTTATGCAGTTAGGGTCTCTAACTACTCGACCAAGAGGCCAGTCAAAATATCTGTAATGTTTCATAAATTTTAATATCTGTGACTAAATAGAACTGCAACTGCCTGATAGAATTTCAAAATTTAAATAAAAAATAGGCAACAAGCGAATAGTTTAGAACAACCCTCACGGGCTCAATTAGTTAGTCAAATAAATATAATATAAGTAATCATAAAGTTCAGGTACCAAATTTCATACGAAAACCAGGAACAACATTTGTTTTGCTTTATTACCTTTTAGTCTTAAAGTAGTACCGTGCGCGCGTACGACCGACTCAGAACGCAGAGTCAGAAGAGCTCTTTAAAAATAATATTGTTTGAAACGTACCCTCGCGAAGCAGAAATATTGTCGGCGTTGACAAACAAAGAATGGATGTTATAGAAAAATTCTGACGAATTTTATTGTGCAGTGTACATTTCTTGTTCTACAAAAGGGTATGTCGAGTCCTATTTCAAAACGGTCGTACAAAAGGCAGCTAACTTGACTTTTGGCTTTGGGGGAATGTCGGGGAAATTTTTGTCTTTGCCCGCAGCATTTTGAAAAACGAACTTTTCAGTTAAGTTTGTTGAGAAATAAAAAGTCGGTATTTTCAACTCTGCTAGAATCAAATCGGTGAGCATGCTGCAAGGTTTTACTCCTGTTGTGTATTCCTAGCTGGCTGAAGCTAAACACGACAGTCATTTTTATCATAAAAAAAATTGTAGTTATTTACCACAATCATTTAAGCATAATTACAATGTTGGCGTTTATTGCTTTGCGGCTCCTTTAATAACACAAGAAGCCAAAATATCTATCTACATATAACTATCACAAGATGGATACTAATCTAAATACTGTAATATAATTACTTTGTAAGCATTGTGAGTAAAATGGCTTCCCTTAAACCGGCATAAAAATACTTTATCTACTATTTGTAAATTGCGGAAGGCCATCTGTCTGATTATTAAAAATATTTCTAGCAATTTCTTATTAATTTTTCATTTCCGTATGTCATTTGATGTACAAAATGTTGAGTTTAATTAGCTTAAACCAACGATTTAGTTACCTTTCATCTGTTTGCCTCCAAATTTCAGTTCTCACGTACCTGAATAAAATAAAGAAAAAAGTCCGTTTATTCAGTGTAGATATTACGTGCCACCGGGAACAATAATAATAGCGACGCGTAGTTTACATCAAGGAGAAATAGTAAATAGTTGGCCTAATTTTATCATCTGTGGTCCTCAAACTGTTACGAGAAACGTTGGCTCAACATCAAGTGGTGTGTACAATTACAATAAATGTTCATGTTATAAAACATTTTAAACAAAAGTAAGTAATAATGTATTGTTCACGTCGCATGAGAGTTTAATCAGGTGTTCTTATTATATAACCTAACATACAGACACTCGTAATAGAGAAAGAAAATATTCAATGAATTCATTGGCTTAAAAATGGCTTTTGATTTAGAAATCTATACATTTTTCTCTAGTAAACAATTAATAACTGAACAATGAACATAATATGTACCATATTTTGAATATTTGCACATGATTTTCGCAGATGCGCCATCACATGCGGTTTTCTATGTGGTTACATGATTATGGAAATTTGTGAATTAGTTATGACAGGAAATTATGTAAAATTTTCGGACATCGTAACTTGAACGATGCACTATTATTTATGAATAAAATAAATCATCTGATCTTGCGAATGCTAACTATTTTAACTCATCTTGAACAAACTAATGACGGTTTTAATAGTAAAGAATGTTTTAATGCGACCTTGTTTTGATTATCATTGCTCATAACTGCCTGCAGCATATTCCACGACATCTGCTGACATACAGATTAGTGACCGACCAGTTTGTCGGAAGTTTTTAAATCGACTTCTACGGCTCGAAAAAGGTTTAAAGATTATTATCTGACTAAACGGACCGGGACCAACCTTTTAATGTGACCTCCGAAGTGCAGAAACGCTAGTGAAAAATTATCATTTATTCTAGTTCCAACCTGACCCATTGTCCTTTAAGTTTACGGATTGTTTTAGATCTGCTACTTCGTCTCGGTTAGAAGCGGTCCTATGTACGTATATATGTAACCTATGTATGTAAACATTGATTTTGTATACTCATTTTCGAATATAAATTTACTAGGTTCGGAATATCTTACAATTATAATTATATTTCATTTATTGAAGCATGCACCGATTTTAATGCCTTCCTTGTTTGTGTGGAGTTTATACAATTATTAAAATTGCTAGTACGAGCAAGGAAATGCTTCGGCAAGAACGTTTAACATGATCGTGTGTAGTTCACCTTTCTTCGAATAAACAAAGAAAATTATTGTTTGAATACAATTTCACGTGACGTGTTAACGAAGTTTACTTGCGATAAAGTAGAAAAAACATTACAATGCGTCATTAAGCTGTATATATAATTGATATTGTACAAGTTGGTAGGGACAAAATTAGCTGAAACACTCTACGACATCGATTTCATGTTTCTGTGTATGAAAAGCATTGGATAGCTCACTGTTAGCTATGTAAAATGAAATCCAAAATGTATTGATTTCATTACACTTGGCTAGTTTTATAAAAATAATCATTTTACTGTTATAAATACGACAACGTTGATGTTTTCAAGGTAAAATCCCTTAAATTCCAATTCCTAGAGCGAAATCAGACTAGCCATTCTTACCTCTTCAAATTTCTAAATAAAAGTTAGTTTTTTCAAGGTTGTACTCGAGACTGGAGACAAGGTGATTTAAAAATAAAATTTTGCCTAAAAATACTATTTCAATCTGCCACAGGCACTCCTAATACCCAATAAGTTTAAGGACTAAAATTATAACACTAATTTTAAGGGCAGAATATTAAATGCCAATATTTTCCGTGGTGGGTAGCTTTTAGTTATTATGTCATTTTTCTAACACATTTAAGTTAATTTTCTTATGTTTTCTTTAAAATAAGTAACAAAAGATTTGTGCACTCATTGCAGATATCATTAAAATAGCTTTAACTTACCTCGTTACCAAAGGAAAACGAAAGATCAAATTCTTATGTAAACGGAAGTAGAAGGTACTCGTACATATCTGGTAATCTGTTCATCTTCATATTTAATTTCTTACGACAGCTTACATATCCCGGATATCACTTGATATTACACGAGCTTCGAGTATTCCCGGATGTCGAGGTGAATCGTACGTCAGTTACAGGAGACATTTCAATTTTAGATTCTTAAACCCTCAGACGAGGAGCGGTTTAGCTGAATTTTCAATATTCTTACAGAAGCGTAGCTTGCTTTGCTGTGTATAGCTTGCTTCTGTCGTTTATATTGCATTGCTTTGCGAGCAAGATGCTCGAGGATTAGAGATATACGTTTATTTGTAATCTACTCCCGCACAATTTATTTATTCATTCTTTCTTTGCATTACAAAGTACAGAGCGAATTGGTGGCCTAATAACAACGCAATAAGCTGAACTTAGGTTTAGAGTTGACTACTGACATTTGACTAATGAGTACAATAATGAATTTCCAAAATGCAATTATAAATATCAATATATTTATTTTGATTTAATTTGTTTCTCCAACAAATTTTATTGAGAGGTTCCTCCTTATAGAATTTTGGGCTACAGATGAAACAAAATGAAAGTAAATGAAACAGAACCGTTGAAAGTACTCCTAAGAATTAGGCGAATTTTGGCAATCTGTTAGCAAAGTAATAAGAGATTTTGTAAAAGATTATGACGATCCAAAACGAAACACATAATAAAAAAATATTATTGACAATTTTTGATTTTGGATATGCCTTTTTTTAGACGTCACTCACACCAGAGACTATAAAAATGTTATAAAGCTTATGAAGAAGATCGGTAACATTTTCAATTTGTTTGTTAATTACAAAAATAAAAGACGATTTAAAGTCGGTTAAAATTATCAAAATGACCACTTAACTTTAGATAGATTGTATGTTTGATTGTCTTTTTTCAAAAGGTTTGTCTAGTGTGGTCGTCATAAATTTTTACTAAACCAATCTAATCCTTTGGAACTTATGGTTATATGCGGTCTGCTATCAGAAGGTAATCGTTTGGAAGAAAGCTTCAAAGTGGGATTCATACAATGACGACAATGGCGGACGGGAACCTGTAAAAACATGGAGGGTCGTTCCCATGCGGTCGGTTGGACTTTGTATGTCGAAGACATTACTTTTATGGCTTAACTAAGTGACTTAATGCTACTCCGTTCATATGCAATATATAGAATAGTTTGTAACCTTTTTTTTTGGTTACAGTGGGAATCTTCAAAATATACCGGGGCGCCTTGGGAGAACCGGGTTATATAGGATTAATACGTGCTTAAAACCAGCCTGTTGCCATCCTCAGTGGTGTTGGAGGACTAGGAAATCTCAATACGAAATGCATCGATGTACAGCGACCGCTCTCGTTGGACTGAGGGAAGCGAGAAGCTTCTTGCTCCTTACCTTCCTTCTCTTAGGACGATATGCCGCCATACATACTGTTGACCTTTAAATGAAGCAGGGCTTTCTCCAGACATTATTTAATATATAAAGGTATAGATGGTTCAGAAGGTACCATAGCGATCAAAAATGTTTGGTGAGGATTAACCATAACAAGCGGTCTTCACTGCTTAATGTATTCCGTAATAAAGTTGCATCCACATGAAAATTCACCGGCAATTGTACGAAAGCCAATCAAAAGTAAATTTAATAGATATTTTTACGTAATAAAAAGTTGCAAATAATTATAATTAAACTTCACTGTTATGGAGTCTAGTTCCCTTCAAAATGATTTTGAAGTCGTTGTTTGTAAATACGCACTCTTAAACGAAAAACTTTCCTGGAATTCTGATACTTGAAGCTGAAAATGTGAATAATGAATTCATGTGCCAACTTTTAAATGGAGTCGCGGTGTTGCCAAATATAAAGGTCTCTACGCACTGGTTAAGTACGATGTGTGTCGCAAAGTTACAGGTATTTATTTCATTCACGTATGCAAGTATTTCAAAATACAGTTTTACTGGTATTAAGTCTTAAATGCCATAGGTATCCAAATTTCAACTGGTGAAGTTATATAGCTGTATGTACATATTCTGTTTTAAAGTGGTAACATTTCTGCTACAGATGTCATGTAACACATTTTAAGTTCTTTTTAGATGCTCGCTCTCTTTCTCCCCCATTAAATATCTGATGTTCTTTATATTTTTTTTAAATATGATTAATTGCACAAAAACCCAATAAAATCTATATACCGTAAACTTGATTGAATAGGAATAGGGCTGCTTCAGAACTAGCCTTTAAATAAATATTTTTTTTATACAGACGAAATAGACGGATGTTGCATGCAGGCCTTAACGCGTTGCGGGATATGCTAAGTAACTGTAGGGTTTGTGTATCATCTGATGGAGTTTTCACTTCCATTGTCTCCAGTTTTCGGTTTCATGAAAACAGATTTAATGTGAAATGAGGTTCCTTGCGTTACGATCGTGGCACTGTACCGATCCGATAAACAACAAGGTGCGAAGCTAATAATTTTCATAGATATAATATCGTAATATCAAATGCCGTCAGCGTCTTATAGCAGGAAAAGTTAGTAAAACTCTGATATTTCTATGTCTATCGTGCTAATTTCTCCGTTCATACATTTTTGTTAAATGTATTGCATTTTTATGAACTATTTAAAAGTGTATAAATAATGCTAACGGCAGTAACGCAATTTGAAATTAAATACGTGTCGAAATATTTTTGTTTCCATTGATATATCAAAATGTAATATTTACGAATGTTAAAGTAAAAATCTCGTTCAATATTTCTTATAAAGATAAAGTATTATTATTAACCAAAACTAATATATCAATATCTTTATCTACCATCAGTATAAAAATATTATATACTGATTACAACATTACAATGTGATTAGTCATAATCATAAAGTATGACGTTGTTGTCTGAAAATATGTATATTTTAAAATGCGCCTGAGGTCAATAATAAGTATTTATGTATAAAGAAATGTGCTTAATGATAAGACTGGAAAATTCACAAGCGTAAAAAGGACAACATAGCCTAAAGTAAATTCAAGACTCCAAAATTTAAAATGAAACGTGTAAGCAAACTAAACTAGGCGGTAGAAGGCATCAACAGCGCAAGAGACGTTGTAAGTAATTTTTTTCAATGAAGTCGAAAACGACGAGCAAAGCTTATTTCATTTAATGAGGTGCTTCACAAGAATCCGTGTCTCCAAGTAAAAATCACTGCAAACGAAACTACGTAGATCTAGCTCGTGTCACTTCTTGTATATGGATTATGCTTATATGTGGATTTTACATTTATGACGATTAAAGACGTAGTTAATCTTCGAAGCAGTAATACAAAGGCTCGTAGGTTTTGTTGAGAAAAATTCAAAAGATGGCTAATCCCTAGAGAGATTGGGTTGTGCAAGTTTTTTTATCTACATACTAAAACAACTCAGCGGTCACTCAATACGCGTAGAAAGGCTCGGATATTTCCACCTGCATACACTTGGGTTCTATATTCACTATTCCTGCCAATGTACAAGTAAGCGTAAGCGCAAGAGAGTTCTGGATATGTCTGTGTGAGTGTACATATGTATGTATGGGCATGCTAACAGCGCTGAATCTCAAATACAGAGTAAATCAGTACATTGTCAGTCGTAAAAAGGAACAAACTGAGAACTGAATATTCGTAGTATAAATGTGCAAGAGCGTCAAAGGGAAAATGAGCGAAATACTGAACGATGCAACTTCTGTTGTGCGACAGTTACGTTTCAATGCCTTTTGCTTTTTGAGGCTATTTTATATTTCATAACTAAAGAAAATATCTTATTACGAAAAAACCATTCAATGTCTAATTAGGATTTATTTAGTTATTCTACGATACCCAGCGTTAATAATATAGTTACAAAGCTTAAGATGTTATTGCTAATAAAATGGTTTAATTTAATTACTGATAGGCAACAACGACATTATGAAATTAACATTAACAAGTATATGCTAATAAACTAAGGTAAAGTTATGTAAAGTAAAGCTGCGGCTACGTCATTCAGGGCGCGATTCACTAGATCACGGTATTGTGAGGTACTATCGGGTAAATTGTTCTTGAGGTCAGGAGTTAACCCAATGCATAATCTAGATCAAGAACATACTATATTCCTGCCTCTCCCCAGCGTCACATATTGATTATTAGATTACAGCAGTAAACTTCACACAAGCTCTTGTACGTGCCGAAATTGCGACCGAAAATGATCGTTGCTCGTACCAAAATGTGTATATGGCGGATATAAATAAGCAGTAGTAATTTTTGTTATATATTTTTATTAAAATTTGTTTAACACCCATAAATAAAGATGAACAAACAGGTTCTTATTTTCGAACAGACTAAACGACATGTTTAGTTTTTATGGTGTTTAATCAACAATGGCCTCTTGGTTTAGTGGTTATATACCCGGATTTCTAAACCAGAGTTCGTGAGTTCGTATCCCACGACGAATATCTTTGTGGTAAGGGCATTTAGTTGTTCTAATAAAATTTGTATATATGTATTATATAGTAGGTATGTATGACGGCTAAAATAAGCCCTCCTAGTATACACGTAGACTGGCCTCCAAATCCTTTAAAATCGAAACATAGGTTGTTTTAGTAACAACTGCTTCACTGTTGAAATAGGTGTAGAGTTAAGTACATACCGAATAATCAAATGGTAACCCACGTTGTTATACATAAAACTGTTATTAACTAATATTCATGCCCGAATGTCATAATATTCATGAATAAAATACTATTTTTGTTGCACGTAATCAACAGGATGTAATCTCATCGAAACCTGGAATATGTTCCGGTTGTTTAATATTCGAACATGGAAATCGGTTACTGAATTAAAAATATCATATTTATCTCTTGACGATTTCGTTACGTTAATAAATACATGTGTGTAAGTATGTATGTATGTAGTATAAGGCTTTTGGACAGCTCTAATACTTTTATGTTCCACGTCTGGGCGCTGCTGTTGCCCACTATTGCTTATG
>DWGJ01004972.1:0-10926 GCA_018246895.1 Aspitha aspitha aspitha
CGTTTCTGCGACATTTATCATTACTGCTCCACTCCTATTAGTCATAGCGTGATGTTATATAGCCTATAGCCTCCCTCAATAGATGGACTATCCAACACAAAAGTAGTTTGACAATTCAAATCTGTAGTTCCTGAGATTAGCGCGTACAAACAAACAAACAAACAAACTCTTCAGCTTTATATATTGGTATAGATATGTTTCAAGTTTCAATCAAGTGTCAAGTCATTGATAGTTACAGTGTTACTATATTTTTTTTCTATTTTCATTTACGTGCTCACAATACATTCCGATCAAAGAGTAATGTAAATCTATATATAATTACAACTTCCTTAGTAATTCCGATAACATAACTAACCGATAAAATAACTTAGTAATTCCGATACTCAACCATGTACATGGTTACAAAGAATACTTATTAGTGATTATCATTTCCGTAGTACTGAATTTAAAAAATCAGCGTACAAAAATAACTGCTTGTTTAATAGAATAACAGCTGTTATGACAATTTTCAGTCATCAATCTCGTATGGACACTAACGAATTAATTGCGCAGAATATTTGATTAATGCTTCGTAAATGAATTTATATTTTAACAATCATCTGAAGTGTATACATTATAACGGCTAAAGTCAATGTATCCTGGGTGCTGTAAGGCATCGAATATTTTTTAAAAATGTGTTACCATTTCTCACAGATTTTTGTTTGTAGTTTGGAAGTGCACCAAAGTATAACCCTATAAATAGATCTTATTGCGATGAGATAAAGTTACTTTTTCTAGTTATTCATGAATTCAGTCAGTCATTTTACAAGTGCAATTCCTATACTGTAAGAACTCCCAAGTGTCCTACTTTGTAAATAAATATAGTTCTGGGGTGCCATAAAATATAGCTGAATATATAAAAAAATCTGTCGTAATTCCTAATGTCCAGTGGAGATGCGACGGTGAACTTAAATAAGATAAGATATGATATATCATAATACTTTGCTTGTTTATTTATTGTGGTTTTGCTTCTTTTCAGTAGTATTCTGATATCAACATGGACTACGATTACTTGATAAAATTATTATGTGTTGGAGATTCGGGGGTGGGAAAGACTAGTTTCTTATACAAGTATACGGATGGAGTTTTCCATACACAGTTTATATCAACTGTGGGAATAGACTTCAGAGAAAAAACTGTGGTATGTACTGGTACTTACTGTAAAACTGCATTTAAAACGTGAAAACGTATCTGTGATGTTCCACTTCACACTGTTAGATGTAATTTTAAAATAACTGATAAAATAAACACATAAAGATATAGGTTGTAACTATTGTATTATCAATTACCACACTGCACAGTTGTCTGTAGTAATGTTGCATAAAAATACATTTAATATAAATATCTTTTACAAAAGAATCATTACTATGAAACAAAATGCACACAGCCATCAGACTACATCATAGAGCCCATACTATACTGTACAGGCAGACCGCTCATATATATTCTATATAAAGAGCTCTCCTCCAAAACTTACAAATTGCTGGCGACTTATCGGATGCTGCAAGTGTCCATGGATGACAGTGACTACTTTCCAGATGGCCAGTGTGCCTCTTTGCTGGGCTGAATATCTTATTATACCAAAAAATTATTGAAAAATAATATATGTATATGTATATAAAATATATAATAAGTAAAATTTCATAGACCATTTTGCAACTACAATGCTATATTTTGTGTCTACTAAGAGTTTGTCGCATGTACTTCAATTTGTTTATGGTGGTAAGATCTTAAAAAGTTTTTATTGGTAATCCTTACAGATATACCAGCAGGGTGGAAGGCAACATCGCATACATTTACAACTTTGGGATACTGCAGGGCAAGAAAGGTAATAATGTGTTATAAATGTGAGTTATTTGTTATATCAAGCTGCAAGATTTCCATGTCCCAAGCTTCTTTACTTTTCCACATCAAATGCATTTTTTTAAAGTCCTGTTGTTACTGTTTAATCAGTCAGTATTCTTATTAACATTGAATACTGCCACAAACAAATGGACGCTACCTATTTCACTCTGACACTCATGCTTTTTTACACAAGTCTTGTTGAATAGAAGTCAGTTGTGATTGCAGTCTGCTTGCTTAAATAACAATATTTTAATGTCAAATATAAACAATTTATTGCTAATATATGCCATAAATTATTTTTAAAATAAATTATTTGTTCAGATTTCTAGTCATGACTTGGGAATATTCAAAACACATGTGAATAGGCACTTTCTATTTAAGTATACTTCATCTTAAATCACACCTCACTTACCAAGACATGAGCTCACAGTTAAACGCAAGCCTATTAATGCAAAAAAAAATATTCTCAGATTCAGAAGCCTGACAACAGCATTTTATCGTGATGCAATGGGGTTCCTTTTGCTGTTTGATTTGACTAATGAGGCATCTTTCTTAGAAGTCAGGAATTGGATTGAACAGTTAAAGGTGAGCATTATATAGCATTACATATATGTATAAGCAAATAACCTCTTTGGCTGGTGCTTTAACTGTTGAGCCAAAAAAATTCTGTATGAAACCCACATGGAATAAATATACACATATATTTATGCTTCATCAATTGTTTGATAACCATCTCTTTGTAATTCTCTTTATTTGATACTAATATGTTCATAGTTTTTATTATAATGTATAACATGTTTGTTGTTTTGACATAGAATAATATTCAATCTACATACACACTAACATTTATCTTACAGCATAAGATTAGTTTGCAGTTTTCATACATCATGACAGATAACTACAAATTTTTCAGATTACAAGAAAAAACTGCAGAACATCAACATATCTTTGATCACTGAAGAATTATCATAAATCCACATAGACATTATACTTGTAATATGATTTTCGAAACCTATTTAGCCCCTTCAAGTTAACTGGAATATTTCATTTATAGTTGTTTATTAATGTTTCAGACTCATAGTCTGAGTGATGACCCCGATATCGTACTTTGTGGCCACAAGTGTGACCTTCAGGAGAAAAGACTAGTGAACCAAAATCGTGCACGAGAATTTGCAAAAAATTATAACCTACCATATCTAGAAACCAGTGCCAAAACCGGACAGAATATAGACCGAGCCATAGAAATTCTGCTTGATAGAATTATGTTCCGGTATGAGATACTTTTTATTTATTGTTTGTATATATTAATATTTGTCTGCCAATTTTTATACCAGGACCCTCATAGTAGTTGCTATGCAATAAAAGTATACATTTCATATAGGAAGTATACTAAATATAATTTTTATTTTTGAATGTTCCCTATAACTTTGATGTTAGATGTATTTAGAAAACATTAAATGCATTTCCGAAATGTTTATCTAGTGAATTCTAGTGTGTTCTAAAATATTTTAAATCTAACAAAATCAAACTTTACTCACTTTTAAATTGGTTAGTATTCACTTCATAAATAGGACTGCTAGTAAGATTAATCCCATCTATATATTATTTTAAAATAAGGACTGAGATGTTGGCCTCTATATACTGTAACCATAAAAATCACAGCAGAAACAGTGTAGTTATAGCAGTGGTTCTGCCCGAAGTAACTTAATTATTGAAGTATATTTCTACAATTTCCTGTTTCAAGTATTTAGTGAGGTTACCTTTTGTTTCAGAATGGAAACATCCGTGGAGTATGCAATGTTGTGTGCGTCAGGCAGGCGGCGACAATCACTGCAAAAGCTTGCCGCTAAACAGGAAAGAAAATTTTGTTCATGTTAAAGTCATAGCTGTGATCTCCACAAATTTTTACACTTGACTTGGCGACTGACTTTACCTTTTCCATAATATTTTCAGTCCCTATTAGGATTCATAATAAAATAATAATTATGTGAAGGATTTCATTTCGTCCTTCACTTTTATTAACTTACTAAAAACATCATTCATTATAATAAGTCATTTCCTTCAATGGGCTGCACTATTATAAGACTGATTTTTATTTCTATACTTTGTATTATGATGAAAATATTAATTCAATAAGCATTGTTCGACGAATTCAAGGCTTATACATATTCAGATATTTATGTTTAATATAAACAAAACAATGCACAAAAGTCTGAATGTGCGATAATATGGAAAATATCATTAATTCATATATCACTAATTAAATACAGTACAAAATAATTTAACATACAATTTGCTAGTTGAATACTTGCTTACTGATATGAAAAGTTTTTAGCTGAAATTTTAATAATGACATAGGTACCTCACGTAATATACTTTTAGAAAATGTATGGAACCTAACATTATTTATTAAAAAATGTTACTTGGAAATTTACTATGCAAATTTGGCGAAGTGTGTACAATTGTGGGTCCAAGTAATTATATTGCGACAATTGAATTGGATGATTGAATAAATGGAATAAATGTTGATGGTGATTTTATGAAACTATCACATAAGAAGCCTATAATATGTACTCCGCCCTATTTGACATTCATTTCTCTTAATTAAAATACAATTATAAGCGAGATTGTTTAGGATAAAAAGTAAAATAAAATATTAATTCTTTAATAACATATAGGTATAATAGGTAATTTTGAATGAGATTATATCGAAATTATTATGGATCATGAATATATTATATTTAATTAATATGATGAAAATGTTACAAACACGATTATTGCATTGTATTTTTGATTTTTATAGATTTATCAATTTTTAATAATATTTATCACTAATTGATATAAAAGTAGATATTTGATTACCTCCCCATAAGTCAGTTTTTCATGAAATCTACCTATATTACATACCTCGCTACATTCATATAAGTGTAGTGAACATAATTATAAGTCCAAACACACAGAAACATAGATAAACTAGTATTGTTGCTTCAATTGTGGACTGCCGATTTTACTGAAGTTCAAATATGTTTGGTTCTCGTCACTAACAGTTTGGAAAGAAATTATAATTAAAATTTATCAGACTTGCGATATATAATAACAAGGACATTTTTGTTACATTTTTAAATAGCAAAACCATATATTAAATTACACAATTTTATACAATGGTTTTACTTCTACTATAAAAATGTTATCAACTAGGTATATTTCTATTATTGTTTTGTTTGTGGTTGGTGAACATAGAAAGTTTGGTTTATCATGTAGTAGGTACGAGTGTGTTCCCCACAAAGGGTGCAGGGTATGTTACTCTAGTCAAAAATATTTTTATTTTGATCGGTGTTACTATAAATTGATTAATCGATTTGGTTTGTTTGCGCACTAGCGTGTATTGAAATGCACGAATAATCGAGAATTTTATATTGTTATAGTCTGTAAAGGGTTTTTGCTTTATTTGTGTCTGTTCTACTGGCCCTAACCATGACTAAAAGGAAATAACTGGCAGCGGAATATTGCTTTTAGTGAGATGAATCGTTTTCCTTTTAAACGGACAGAAGAAATGTATATAATATATAAGGTTCACAAATAAATTCCACAGAGAGTATTATACCGTTTCTCCGATACCTTGTAGCTAGTCGATATGTTACTTATGTAGATGATTTGAAATTAATATAATTAGAGTCCTCTTCAATGCAACGGGTACATATACATTCCACGTCCTTCAATACTGTTGTCTATCGACGTAATTGAACACCAAACGAAAATAAAGGACGATAATTTGCCATGAGCATCAAATATTTCTCCTCGCTACTGCATTCCAACAGTTCTGCAGATGATTTTTACACTTTTAGGGTATCTGTTAAATGTAAATTGTTTTATCATGCTCGTACAGAGCTTATGTACCTGAAGTTAATAATAAAATAGAATATTATTATGTTTAATACAAATAATGGTCTAAATACAAATGACATGTAACACTAAGTACCTTTTATTTATCGGCTTGATTTTGTGTGCTATGAGTAGAAAATAACGACATTCTAAATAATGTTTATGTTTGTTAATTTGTATTGTTGTTTTGTATTGACGCGAATTTTTACTCTTGAAAGATTACATACATATCGTCACGCCAGGTCCCTTGCGGGGTAGGCAGAAAGCAGCGAGTGCCAAACATCCCTGTCCTTAGAAACCTGCCGTGCTTCATCTACATGTATGTATGTTTGAAAGATTACATTTATATCAAAGCTTAGTAATGTTATTATATAATAGCTTTAGCTATTTTGTTATATGTATAATCGTATTTCATTGTTTTCCAAGCGCCTCTGATTTTTTTTATTTCGTATGGAGTTTTAATTTTTGTAAATAAGCATAAATGTTTGTTATAAAGTCATATTAATCATATCAATAAAGGCGATTCTAAGAATTTTAATATCAATTGTTGTTGTAGTTTCATAGTTTTCTTCCACATAAAGATTGAAGTATCTCTAGATTAATAAATGAATTACTTAAATATTGTATTATCCTTGACCAGACTGCCATTTATGGAATTTCATACATTCCAAGTGTGTCAATTTATAAACGATTACCTACCTTGTCTATGTATTATGTATTGTAATAAAGTGTGGTAAATTCGAAACAAGTTTTTATTCACATCTAAATTGCATGATTTAAAATGTGTAATAAAACAATTAGCTCTTGATCACTTTTCAATCGCTTACCAATTAGAAATATATTTAAACTCATTACTTTTAAAAGGGCTACTGAATTATTGACATGTTAATTTCCATGAAGTAAATATTCCTCTAAATTCGTAGCTGGTAACATGTAGCAAGTGCAATTTAATCGCTTGGAAACAAGTTGATTTGGTTAAAACGTTTATTGAAATTATACACTAACTATTCAAAAAATATAAGAAAAAACAAGCAGTACGCACATTTACAAATACTGTCAACTTCATAAATATGTATGTCGATGCTTTCGATCGGTTGCGGTCAACTCTTTTTTTTTATCCGTGTCCACAATAAATTGATATTTTTACGACGAAAGCAATTTTAATTAATTAAAAAGCAGTATGTTTATCAAAGCCCTCATTAAAATCACATGAAATCCTCTCATTTTCAGCATGTCTTCACCCGGTTATTTTGCAACGACTGTTCTTTTGTATAAAGGCGACTTCTTCAGTTTCATGTATAATGCAATTTGTATTATGGAGACACCTATTAAAAATGATGTAGTAACCTTACGAATTTACGATAGTTATCTTACGCATTTTAAGCAAAATTGTTCACAGAGCAAAGGAGTCATATTTTAATTTACGTTTATAACGTGCATATTCTGGAATAGCTTTGGAACCCCAAACTAGAATCGGGATAAGGGGTCGCGAGTTCGCCTCACTGCAATCACCTCGCCCCTCTTACGCTTGCAGTATTTTGTTTCGTGAAATATTCGAAATGAGCTCCTAAGATGTGACTTGTAGAGTTTCCTTTTATTCGACGCATCATTACGGAGCCCCGGTACGTTGGGCGAGCACAATGCATTTTCAAATCGACCTTGTTACAAGGACTCTGTGTACAAATTGGTCCAATAGTAAAAGACGCACGTTTGAGCCCACAGCGCAGCCGCGGAAGCTTTACGCATACATCACACCAGCGCTAATCTCGGGCATATTCAATGTAGTTTTCTTACAGTTTTGTTTATAAAAAAAATATTATCCATGTCTCATATATTTTTTACGCCGCCTTCGCTCTCGTCGGTGCCAAAAGAACGTAGTTCTGGTTCAAAAGAAGTTAGATAACAATTGCAGGAGCGTCGATAATGGCACACGTTTAAAACGATACGGAGCGATGCCGCGTTTATAGTACTCGTAGTGCCGTGGTCGCGATACGGAGCTAGCTTCACGACGTCGGCCAGTTTGTTTATGTATTGAAAGACAACAGATTGTGTAGCCGGCTTCTGCGAGCTCCGCAATCCGAACTCGTGTGTATTCTGTGAGACGCGAGCCATGTACGAGTATCGAGGAGAGGCGTAGTAGTTTCGTCCCGCCGCGTGTACCGGTTCCAGCTGTAACTATAACATACATGAATTTATTACATTTGAAAAACCCCGTCGCATGAAAATGAGTGCAGTGAACAATTGACATTCCGTAACAACAGTTAACATTCAAACTCAAAAATTCACCACGAACTTTGAGGATTAAACATTGCTTAAAGGTGAGCTAAGTTTTTGCTATTTATTTTTGTTTAGTAGGTTCTAAAAGGATTAATAAAATGTAAGTACATACGTACCTAAAGATAGATCCAATTATTATATATTTTTATACGATTATATACAATATTTTTTCATCGGGTAGTAGACTTTTGGTAAACAAATCGGAATATATCCTTGTGAGAACAATACGGCAGAATTCAATTTACGGATGTTACCTATTGTCTTGGTAAATAACTATTAACTTTACTATTATGACATGACCTGTAGACCATTAACTATTTAAGAACCTAAATGTGAGTAATTACACATAATTATACTTTACAGTTCACATGTCATGACTGCCTATTTAAACCTTAGTAAGAATCAATTTTAAGCCATCGACATACTATCATTATCTAGATGAATTGAGATTTGAAATTGTATTTGGAATAAACCATAATTCACCTCTACATTTGGTCTACTTCTTCCTTTACCTACCTACCTAACCGGCTTTTACAAACAAACTGCTTCATATTTGGGTTTAAATTATTTGCTTGAATAATAGGTACCCTCCTCTATTATAATTTTTATTTACATGTATCTAAGTAGGTAATTAAACTTATGAATTTTTATAAATTACTTTGAATTTATTAGAAATTGAAAAATTGTATTATATTAAAAGTTTTTGATGGATACGTGATTACGGTAAAAATATACTTTATGTAATTTCAGGAACAATCGAATCGTATGCAACTCAGATAGTGCTGTAACATCCGCCGTCATTAATCCGCATCAAAAGCTTAAAAGACGGGACAGCTTATCTAAGCGATAAAATTGTGTCGTTATCATCGAAAGATTTGTTTTCACTGAACGCATTTTAATATCACTGATCGTGTTTACCGAAGTATATCTTAACCATTGCAAACCACCTTCAATATTTTTCATCTTTATTTTTATAAGTACATATTTAAGTCTGTCTTTTAATGTCACTTGATAACATAAAGTTCTTCACTGTGTTAGTCTTTCGAAATGCCTTTATAGATCTAATTATAATAGACGCATTGAATTGAATTACTTCATCATCATCATTATGTCAGCCTCTACCATTCCACTGTCGAGCATAGGCCTCTCCTAAGGTGTGCCACAACACTCGGTCTTCTTGTAGCCTCATCCAGCCTCCACCGCCCTCCCTCGTAAGGTCCTATTATTGTATTTAAGTGAACAAAAATAAGTGAATAAAAGAGAAAGAGTGTTGAGATCTGTGCTTATTTGTGCTTTGAATTTTTTATTATGATAGTTACTGTAGTATTCATATAAATATTCTATTTTACTCCTAGAAGACCGAGACCAAGTGTAGAGTACGTGACCAAGTTGTTTCAGAACTAAAAACAATTAAACGTTCCAGGTTGCTGTTTAAATTTTCAGCCTTCTTTTCTAACTTCATGATATTAGCCTTTAGGTCCCTTAATATATTTAGTGCCTTATTTGAAAGCGGAGTTTATGATAGTGTCTACTTACTTACTAATTTAATATTGGCGCAAAGTAGGTAAATGACCTTATTTTTGTTTATTTGGCACATACTTGTACTTGTATTCGTCTTGTGTCTAATTATGATACTTAGGTACATTATGAAAGTTCTATTTTAATAGCTTCGCATAAAAAATATCGTGATAAGAATTTTGAATATCGACCACGAGGCCAACTATGTATATAATTACTGTATTCATACAAAGAACTACGTGATTCATTGACTATTTTAGTTTACCCAAAACCTCAGTACAGTAATGTTTGAAATATGCGCGTAGGCAGAATAACTGTATTCCTCGGATACCATTTCGCAATCAATCTTTCAGAAACGGTCTTCATAAGCTTGCCAAGTTACGTAAGAAATAATATATGTGTTACAAGTAAACATGTGTTGATTACAGCTGAATCATATGAGAATATATCAAACATACCCAAGAACGTCGACAAAACCAATATAGGTATTATTGAGTGATCGCCGAAAGTTACCAAAGTACGATAAGTCGTTAATCGGTCAGGCCAACAGATGGTCAGACTCAACACGAAAATGAGAAATTGATTAATCGGGATCGGTAGACAAATCATCGTTAAATGGTTAAACGATTCCGGAAAAAATCGAGCATTCTGCTGGCGGAATAGGAATTTTATAACGGATAAGAAAAAATGTCAGTAATGGTACGATCTACTGCGATTTTTGAAAACTTCCCTCCGCTGTAATTTTGGAATATTTTCCTCTAATGGAGGGTCAATACGAAAATGTAAGATTTCCAGCCGCGTTACTTTAGTTACGTTACGTTAGTCTTGGGGACTAAATAATATTCGCTATTGTTAGGTAGGTAAAATCTTAGTTGTAGGCCTCAATAGCTTAAAGACATCTAATTATCTAAAGCACAAGAAGATTATTATCATATTATACTTTGATTTCCCTTTTTTTTCTGTATCATTTATACAATGTTCTGACAAATTAGATACATAGATAGGCACGTCCACGTCCATATCATGCAATTGTAGTTTATATTAGCATATAATTCATAGCAGCAAATAAAAACAATATCTCACTATAGTAGGTAGGTACCAACTTCTACGTCACGACGGCTGCAAAATACAGATACAAAAATATTACCCACAGACAGTTTCGCTAAATATTGTAAACAGTTTATGTAAGAAAAATGTGCCGAGGTCAACGTTTTTGCATTTTGATACCTGGTGAATTTTCTGTACTTAATACAGATTCGCAAGAAACGTTATTGTGTACACTATACAGGATATCTATATATATAAAACAAAGTCGGGTTTGTTACAACACTTATAACTCGAGATCTGCTGGACCAATTTTCATGG
>DWGJ01004973.1:0-10925 GCA_018246895.1 Aspitha aspitha aspitha
AAAATTATCTTTATTAAAGTATATTATGTAATTAATAATGGTTGATTCATGTATAACTGTAGGGTCTAAATAATTATCACAGAGTTACGCTTAACTAATGGGGGAGGTATATGTCATGTATGAAAACTGAACATTAACTTTGTTTCCATGTAATATAAATATTAGTGTAGTATGAGGGTGGATTACTATTTGATGTCATGAAAACGCAATGGCTACCAAGTACAAAGAATAAACGCGTTACAGTTTTGTACATTGTTTTAATGAACATAATAGTTTTATTTTAGATTCAATACTCAGCCTTCATAGGGCTTAAAACTGTTACAGGGGAAACCCATCTGCGGACAGCGCTCGGCAAGAAACAGAGCGCACAAAACGAAAGGTTCTCTATACTGCAGCACCCGCGCCCCTCGAGGCGACCGCAGTCCGGCCGCCGCGGCGAGGACAGCGTCCACCTCGTGCAGGATTGTGATAAGTAGAATATCTTGTGATATATCCCTATTGTGTGATTACACCCACGACTGGCCTCGTGGTCGAGCGGTTAGACACCCTGACCGTAAAACCGGAGCTCGTCGCCTCCATTCCCATCCGGGACAGACATTTGTGTGTGCAGCGCATTCGTTTGTTCTGTGTCTGGTCGTAATAAAAAAAAATAGATCTATGTTTATCAGCTGTCCGGTCACCATGACACAGGCGTTAAATTGCCTAATTTGCGATCAGACAGCCGTGTGTGGAAATGTCCCCAGTTATTATTGATTATTATTTATTCGTTGGCCCTCGAGACCGAGGTGATTAATTATGACAGATTGAGATTTATGATGAGTCTGTAAGAGATTCTGTATCGAACCGTTGCAAATGACGTTGAACAGGCAATTCCTTAATGGATGTGTAATTTTTGCAATCTTACATTTATTTGTGTAACATTTTAGTTTGTTGTAAATCATAAGTTTTTTTTAAGACTTCAGATATATCTTACAATGTTGAGTATTTCGTGGTATTGTTATTAATAAGCAAATTTTTTTTTTCAGATAGATAAATACAAAAATTAAACTCTTTAGCAAACAATTTAAATTGTTTGGCATAAATGTTCTTGTACTGTAATGCGAAATAATCTATTTATATGTTGTAAAACAATTTATACAAATGTAAGATAGCAAGAATGTTTTGTGACAGTGTGGACATTTCCTTTGTAAAATAATTGTTGTTGAAGGGATTTAATGTACCTCGAATACCTTGGGAATTATAACTCAAGTAAGGCAAAGATGAGTAGGCTTTTGCTAAGGATATGTGGCCTTTGGAGGTACGTTTCATTTCAATTATGGGCAAACTTATCCAATCAGGTAATAGCAGTTTTGTCAGAGTTGTTAAAGAAATGTATGACTTGCATCGACTTCCTTTTTGGTGGTTGTTAAGGGAGGATTTTTTACTGGCATGTTTTACGAATGTTGCTCGGACCTGACTACGATTTCAGTCTTGATATTCGGTCAGTTACAGATAAAATAAAGCTGTTTCTTGCACTGCATACTTATACATATGTACACTTGTTCCATTTAAAACCTGGATGAATATTTTTAACGCAAGTACTGCGTTTGTTTCTGATCAGATCTGATCTGGCATAGAATTACTATCTGCGAGGTGATGAAGTCCAACGTGGCATTGTTTGAACTTCAGTGGTGGTATTTGTTTGCTAATTACCATTTGTCGTCTACCTTAGTGGTCTTTACTACTTCCTCAGGACTTTTTGGAGGACTTCCGACCGGTTTCACCAATTATAATATTCTCATAACATTCATAAATATGGTGATGATTTATCTTTATTGCGATCTTCATATTGATCTTCAAGGGGCGGTATTTATCATCGGCAATATTTATCATCTATGAGTGAGAAATTACCATCAACATCATCATCATCACCAGGTGACTCGCTAACTTCATCACCAGCTGCCGGGCCCCCATTTTGTTGGTAGATTCACTCGCATAAGAAAAATCTTGATGTACCATTTTTATCATTAAAATTAAGGCATGTGTGATACGGATGGTTAGCTTGCAACGGCGTTATGGAAAATAATGTCTGCCCGTTGTCCCGAAACCTTGAGATATTGAAAGAGCATTTCAAAAATATATCTATAAAAAATGTTAAAAAACTCTAGTGTCGTAGAGATACGAGTAGTGAGTTGATGTTTAAAGAAATGGATATTAAAAATATTACCCGTTATCCCGTAGTGAAACGCTAGAACGCTTAGGTGCCATTTCTTTGGATAGGATTAACAATTAACAGCTATTTAGCAACTTATAATGGATGAAATGAAAAATAGTGTCCATAAACGAAAGTGTTACCAAATGTTAGCATAAACTATTAATAAAACACCAATAGAGTATACAAACATTGTATTTATGATAAAATTGAAGATTTAATCGCTCTTTTCCCCGTGGTTCATGTGACGAAAATTTTCCTAAAAATACGTCTGGCAAAATATTTGCATATGATATACGATTAAATCAAAGATTTACAAATGGCGTAGCGCTTTATAATTCGTTCCAATTGACAATAAGAGGTTAATGGAACGCTACTGGTCGTGTTTGCGGCTCTGTCCTCAAGTGGAACGTCGCAGTAATGTGGACGAGACAACGTCAGTGTCAATTTGATAGCGAATTCTGCCAGTGTACATTTTCAAAATGGCGGTTGATTTTTAATAGTTATAATAAAAATTGCAATTATTTTCAATTATGAAATACTTCAGTTATGAAAATAATTTATGCATCGCCATAATAATGTAGAAATGTAAAAGTATACGTCTGCGTATGCAAATTAAAATTTGAAATTGCAAAAATAATGGCTTTGGCATTTCTAAAGAGAATTATAATAAAATTACCGATTGTTGCCTAGAGAAAATACGAAAACCAAGACTTATTATGGAAAATACTGGAACAAGAAAGTTACCTCAAGTAGGCATAGTGATGTACCGTCTTCTACAAATATTACCTTGTATAGTTTGTATATATCTATGAATATACACGTGAATACATTCCTAAATGCTCACTGTAGTGATGTTAATAAATGTAGGGAATGACGTAGTTGTAGTGTGTAAGTAAAAAGTCGATAATAATATATACGAGTATGTTAGCAAGTTGTAGGGGAATCGCACTTATTTAATGTTTTTTTCATTTGAACTTTTCAAACTAAAAATTATTACGGCGAATATATATTTTCATTACAACCTTCATTTGTGTACAATTTATTGTAGCGTTTCTTTGAATGTTATATTTTATAAATATTTTTATTTATTACGATATGTTCTTAAAATGGAAACACAATTGAATATATACAGATAAGAAAAAGTAAACGTTACAGATAACAAACAGCTCTTCAAGGTTTATTTAAAAAATATATCAGTAATTGAACAGCAATATACACACTAGTTAGTAGCCATTACTTTAGTAGTATTCGATGCGAATAAACGCAAGCGTGTAACCATCTTGTTTTGGTGGAACGAATGTTGCCAGATCTCATCATTTATTGTTACCAAAAAATCGGGGAATTTAGTGTATTTAAAAGCTGTCAAATAGCTCTTCTATAATGTTTTCATCTACCCGTTTTTATAATATTTTACTTTTAAAACTTATATCTATGTTCATCTTCATTTCTTCTCTTCTCAAAGATTTTATTTCAATTTTTCGTTAGATATTTCTTATTATAAAACCTAATTGTATATTGCAACCACGAATTTACCTGTTGATTTTATGATTACTGTTTATAAATAATTGTACATATAATTATTACTTATTACACTTTAAGTTTCTATTTTATAAAGTTGCTACAATTTAATTATGTCTATGTATATCTATTTCAAATTCTAACTTCAATATTTGTAGTTAAATATTTACTAAAACAATGTTTAATAATATTTCGTATACATTTTTCTATGCATTCCTTTCAGGGACAATTTAATTCATACGTTCTAAGATTGTATGTTGTATTATATAACTATCTTAAGTATAAGACACTCGTTGTAGTGGAAAAATTCAAATTTCGAAATTTGTAAATACCACAGTCCTTTTGATTGTGTCGGATTATTATTATTGCGTATTTTTACTAATTATAAAGTTTTTCTTGAAGCGAGCTAAAATATGACTTTAGCAATTTTAAAATGCATTTGTGTTATTCAAAATATTTGATATATTCTAATATTTGTTGTTTTTTTATTATAATTGAAAATACCCACAAGAGCCGTACGACGCCTTGCGTTCTGAACGATTTCTGAACGGAGACGTTTCTCGTTTCATCTCTCTCGCTCATTTGTTCTCTTTTGTACTCGTTGTATGTCGATGTTCCCTATTCCCTAGATTAATAACCCGTTATCATTACAATATCTGGTGCGTATGCATATTCCAGCGTATGGAACTGTTAAATGCATTTTCGTTTTTAAATAGTGATGTAACCATTCATTCTAGAAAGGTGCTAGCGAGACGAAATTCTTGAAGTCCAATCCTTTTGTCCAATGTACTAATTTCTGTTATATTGTAGGCAATTATCCCCTTTAGGGCGCTCCGGCACGAGCTTATTGTTACCATGTGTTATAGGAGATATTATTACGTTGATCGTTAAAGTTATGTATGTATGTTCAAATACTCATTTAGCCACAGAAGTTAACAAATAGAAATGGCTTGTAGAGGGCATTCTTGGTGCACTGCAAATTTTTTTGTAGATGACGCTACTAATATTGCGTACCCATTTCTGAAACAAGAGCGGCATCAAAAATGATAGAACGCTTCTCAATTTGGGCTATTAATATTATGTACCAACATGATAATAACTGTTGTTATTATAACAGTGTTTACCATAACAAAGGTACAGGTTTGTAAAACGGTTAAAAATGATTTTTATACAAAAATGCCCATGCCATTTCTGTTCGACTTATTGATCTGTACATTTAAGCTGGGTTTAGAATAAGTAGGTACATAAAATACATAAGCAGCTAAGCACTTTGTAGTTAAACATTGAAGGAAAGAAAATGGTAGCGAGTTATCGATGGAAGGATTTTGAGGTTATGAATGTAGGTACATTCATGTTGACTATTTGTGTTCGGTGAAATGTCTATAATAGATTTTTTTGTCTATTGTTGGTGTCATAGACAATTTGATCTTGGAGAATTAATGTATGACAGTTTGTTGTCACTTTTTCTGTATTATATTATGTAATGTTTTGGTCGCTGGTCGATGTTTCTGGTCGTCGAATGTATAGTAATAAAAAATATTTGATCATAACAGGACTTTTCTTTAAACAAACATTTACTTACCTACATATTTTACTAGCCTACTGCGCGTAGTCTTGCCATATAAAGTACACAACTTGGGTTGTAACCAAAGTTAGTGATTGCATTTTTATTAGGGATCCCTATTTTTTTTTTAATGTACGTCACTCCGTGAACATGCAGCTTTCCAATGGTGAAAGAATTGTTTAAATCGGTTCAATAGTTTTTGTGTGAAAACATCACAAACACAAAGGTTTTCTCTTCATAGGGTATTCTTTTTCTTATTGTAATTTTTTAAGAAAAATAACAAAGAGGAGACAGTGAAATAATACAATGTGAAATTTATTTATAATTTTATTAAATTAATTCTATAACTTTTTTACATATAGTAATTATATGTGCAAGTTCGTCAATTACGTTGAATTATGCTGCCAAACGGTATCAGCAGGTACCGACACAGACAAGGGCACGGCCCCTCCGGCCTTCGCCCCCGCGGACCCCGCCGGCCCCCGTCGATCCGTCGCTCGCTCGCGGAATATATTTATGAAATAATCTGTATAAAAATTTCGACTCCAAATATTTACAATCTGTGATAATTTTGTACAATGCCGGACTAATTTTAACTTAGAGCGAGCGAACGGCGGAGCGCCGTGCGGTGCGGTATTTCGTTGCGATTCAGATCCAATAACACATACATATCGCTGCTTTTCATGAATACTCACACAACTCAAAATTCACATTTTACAGCGTAGCTATTTTAAAATTAAACAAAATCAAACAATATTGTAAAAAATAACCAATCACTAAACGACATTTTTGCGTGACATTATGCCGCTTTTGACTTACGAATGTGAGTCTTACTGAGTATGAAATAAGGAATGTTTTGGATTTATTTGTGTTATAAACTGGTATTTTCTTAATTTTGAGTTGTGTGAGTATTCATGAAAAGCAGCGATGTCATCTAACGCGTGCGAGACCGCCGCGCCGCACCTGCGATATATACTTATAGTTGCACGCGGCCGGCAGAGGGCGTTCCGGGCGCGGCGCACCTATCAGAAGGGCGCACGGTCGGAAGATAGCAAATCATAATCACTGCAGCAATAGGACACGGATAGCATTCCGTTGAGACACCGAAGACAGACGTGAATTGTCTTTTCACGCTAGACACGCTTACGCTCTCCCTGTTTCGAGTTTAAAATCAACGTTAACAATTAACACTCAAGTAGGGGCTTATACAGAATTTGTACTATAGCGTCCCGTCGTCGCTCGCGGGACCGAGAGCGGATATTGCCAACTGTCTACCGCTTCTAAACTACGCCGATTGCCGGTAGAGGCCGCGTCGGTCGCCGGCCACGGCACCGCCACGATACCGTATACGAAAAACAATCGAATCGATTCGACAAAGCACATCCTAAAATAAATAGAATAAATTTTGTGATACATAAAAATAATTTCCAAAAGATAAATAATTTTCTTCGTGTTGACATAGTACAGGCAGGATTTGACAGGCGTTGAGCTCCAGTGCGGACGAATTGCGAAGTCGGTTACGCCGGTCGACCGTAGCTACTAAACTCTGGATACAAATATACTGGCCGGGGATCGAACGGCGACGTGACCGAGTTCGCAGCCGTCTGCGAAGACACCGGCGCGGGCTGCGGGCGCTTCGCCACCGCCCCCACTCGGACTTACCAATGTCTGAAGAGATGTAGTCTAAAATACCACTTAGCTCTTGAATAATTAGGAAAATTTCCCTAGTTTCGCATTTTTAATCGCTTATAAATTTAAAAATACATTATTGTAAATTATTTAATTTACAAGTTTGATTACGTACTTGTGAAATGTGACTAAAAAAGTAATTATTTTTCATTAACTTGGCTTATTTTTATTAATAAACGTAATTTAGAACAGATCAAATACTGCCTATGTGAATATTGATTTCATTTTTGACAGAGTACAAATTAGTGTAGAGTTGCCGTAAACAAAAAAAAAGTCATTTGACATTGATATTGACATTGGCGCCGCGCGAGGCGAGTGGCGGCGGCGCGGGCCGAGGGCCGCCATAACGCTTTACCTTAAGAGATCAGACTGTCATTTCTAAAACGAATACACTTAAAAAAGGTTACCTTTACAACTATCTTATCGTACACATCCATACCTAAAAAACAATTTACAATAACGCTCTATGAATATATAATAGAAATTAATGTGTACACGGAACGCTCGCCACCGAACAAACAGTCAAACCGGTCGCACGCTAAAATGAATCAACAATTTATTATTACAAGATACAATAGTCATAATAAAAATATATCGCGCACTCTCCTCGATCCTCCCTCTCGCTCCTGCGTTCGTACCGACATCGCGTATTGTCTGTTCAGCTCTTCATTCCATATATAAACATTTAGGTTTTTTTTTGGTACATTTGTGTGTCCACATAAATTAAAATATAAGTATTGTGTCATTTTGCTATATTCCGCTATAAAATTTACGATTAATATTTCCTAACTAATTAGAAATAATAAAGTATAATATACAATTTGTTGATATGAGTAGGTATGTACATTTAAATTAAAGGAAAAATATATAACAATTTGCTTAATCTAACTTTGAGACAAATATGACTGACCGATAAATATAAAAATATTAAATATTTTTATCTTAAAACATTTTTTTACAATTTTCATTTAATTGGCTTCTCTTCAGACGGTTGTTATACATATAAAAAAATGTAAATACGTAGATTTTTTTCATAGCAAAACGACACAATAGCAATATAAGGCGCGTGACAATGAAGTGAGATCATTAACATTCAATATTAATACTTAACAATACGATGTTAGTTGGACGCACATATATAGTCCATGCTATTTTAGATAACAAATCTAAGAAGATAAGAGTTAAAATAGCATGGCCGGCGGTCCGGCGACATGTCAGAAGACTGCATCTCGTAGCCGTCGGTCTTAGTACATCAATTGTAATGTCTCGTGTTAAAACTTACATTAAAACAATATTTTTCACGTGGGTTGCCATTATTTTGATGAACCCAAAAGAAATGTAGAATCGGCGGCCGGCTCGCCGCCCAACATTCACAGATCTAATTCTATTTGATTAATTTATACAAGAAAAAAATAATTATATACAAAATATAAAATTGATATTTATCTATACAACATTCGCCGTGTGAGCGACATTCTTTTTTTTATTCGTCTCTGTGGTAATCGTTAACAATAAGTATCAAGAAAAATGTTTGTTTATAAGCATTTTCCGATTGTTACATTTTACAGAAAAGCATAATATACAAAATCAAAATTATAATAATAAAAATAATTTTAAATTTAACATGACAATATTAAAATAATATTTAAAATAAGAAATTTATACCAGTAATCATACAGAGAAACATGCCTCCTTATTTTTGTAAATAATTTTGTCACCACGCTCTAGGAATAGTAAATTTAATTTACATTGTCTGTGATGCGGAGTTTTTAATAATATTTTGTCTGTTCTCTAAATGACTACTGGTATTGAAAACAAATCATAATTTTGTACGAAAAAATAGTAAAACATTAAGAAGTAAGTAAACAATTAAATATCTGTGATGAATAAACCATTGTGATAATGTTGTTTTATTTATGTAAAAACGTTGATAAGTGGGTGTGTGTGTGTGAGATACAGATTCACTTTATAACACAAGACGAGTGGAAACGGAACGCGATATTATTTGTAAATTCGAAACTGATTGTAATTCAAAAATGGCGACAATTGAAAAGAAGGAAAGAGAGAAAATAAACTTTGAATATATAAATTTTTGGCAATTTTGTACTCGGTAATGGTTCGCGGAGGTGTCGTGTGTGTGTGTGTGTGTGTTGTGTGTTTGGATGAATGTGTTGGTCGCGAGTACGCGCGGAGGTATGTGTGTATGGCATGTGTATGTATGAGTATGTCTACATGTGTGTTATGTTGGTGTGTGGTGTGTGGTGTGTGTTGTGTGTGTGCGTACGGCGCGGGCGCGGCGCGGCCGGTCGCTCGCGGGACGGCCCCCCACTCAGTCATAATCGCCTCAGTACAGTAGAATGTACAATACAACAGAATGTCCTACGTTTGTTTACAACGATGTTTGTCGAACAGAGACAGACACGCGCCGCGCTCCGCCCACCTGTAACCGATGGAGAAACCCCGTTATCATTTGTCATAACATACAATTGAAGACATAAGTGGATGAAGGTGATATGTCACATTTTCGAATTTTCGCTGTTCTATGCATGAATGATGGTGTTATGTGCATACAAACAATTTTCAACCTTAAAACGACCCGGTTTGTGGCTCTTTTAGAACTTGACTACTTGATGAAGGTGTCATGTACACTATTTTTTTATGTCAACACTGAACTTTGAAATCGATTTTCTCGAAATTAGAATTTTGCGACATGTCACCTTCATCCACTCATGTCTTCAATTAGCTGTGTACCTCTGCTCCAAAACATTGACTGCAACTGGCTTTGTAACAAAGTTATAGTCATTAAAATTTCCTTTCTGTCACATATTGTATTGAACACATCAATTTAGTTTTCCTTAGAAGGAGAACGAGAAAGTAATATCAAGTAAAATATATTTTTGTAATGTCATTCCTTAACGCGGCTTGTGTTGAGTTGAATGGAACAAAATCGTCACAGAAGGTGAAAACGTTATGCCCTTCCATGCGACTTCCTCTCTGCCTCTGTCCTCTTCGACATTTACAAATTTCTACTGTTAGCTGCTTTTCATGAATACTAGCACAAAAGAAAATTTTGAAAATACCAGTTTATAACACAAATAAATCCAAAATATTCCTTATATCATACTCGGTAAGACTCAAATTCATAACTGCAAAACCGGCATAATGGCGCGCAAAAATGTCGTTTTGTGATTGGTTATTTTCTACTATATTAATTTATTGTTTAATTTTCAAATGGCCACTCTATAAAATGTGGATTTTGGATTGTGCGAGTATTCGTGAAAAGCAGCGATATGTGCGTGCGAGTGTTGATATTTGAGCAGACGAGCTCGGGTTTACACTCGACAGCTTGATACCTCAGTGCGAGGAACTTGGTTTGCCCAGCCGTACGCGTGTAATACGAGTAGCTGATAGGCTGCGATGGCTCATGCATGGCCGATGGATAGACGAGCCTACCTAGATTGTGTTAGCTCATAGGCTGCGATGGCGTGTGTAGACGAGCCTACCTAGATTGTGTTAGCTCATAGGCTGTGATGGCGTGTGTAGACTGTAGACTAGCCTGGCCTACCTAGATCCGCGTGCAGCGCGGCGAGCGGCGCGGGCGCGCGGGCTGCGGGCGCCGCGGCCGCCGCCCGCGCGCCCCCGCGACCCCCACCCCGCTGTCCCCGCTGTGGCCCGACACCAGCGACTCGCTGTCGCTCTGGTTCGACGTGTACCCAATCACGTCCACCTCATCTGAAACAACATTATAACAGTCAGTGAACAGGACATCTTGAAAAACAGATCTACAGTCCACTAACAAAAATTATTGGTGTCAAGGGACACCAGGTAGGAACGAAGTTCTTTCGGATAATATAGTAGCAAAATAATTTGCCAAAAATAAATGAATGTTAAAAAGATTTTTTTTAAATTATACACTATTCGCTTGCTTGTGAATACGAATTCCGTTACCCACTTCCGTTA
>DWGJ01004974.1:0-10924 GCA_018246895.1 Aspitha aspitha aspitha
ATGCATGGTAGTGTGTGTAATGTTTTATTTATTGATTTAATGTACTTTATAAGCATTATTATTGAAAAATATTAGCGGTCTGCACTTCTCCTACACATAAACTATAAGTGTGCCAAATTTCATACTCCTCCGTGCGCGCAATTTTCCTAAAAAGATGTCCAAAGTTTTCGCTTCACGTATTAATATATAGATAAACAATAAATGATACATATAGGTACAACGTTTATTTCAGAAATAGGTCCAATATTCAGCGGCAGTATCGCGACTCCGTTAAAAACATTATTGGTTTTTGTGCAGGAAGTAACTTGCTACATCGATTACAATGTGTCGATGCCAGCGCAGAATCTCTGGCGAGTCGAGATCGTCAATCGTGACAGTGACGACGCTACGTGGGACGGTATCCGGTCGCTCGTACGACTCATTCACGTGGATTCGGGCTCCGCCCTTCGTTTCAGCGGAAGACAATTGCCTTCATGGGGCTTCCATCAACACGAGGTGGTCGCAGATAAGGTTGTGACACACCAAGACACTATATGGAACGTTGAGGAACATCGATATACAAAAGGTATGGAATAATGAATTGAAGTTTTCAGTTTTCAGTCAATTAAATAAGAAAAGATAAATCCTTATTTTCATTATCGAATTCAACATGACTCCGAATATTTTTACTTTACAACTATTGTTTAAAAAACTCAAGTATGCTAAGTTCAATTGCGTGGCCCGAGTATCTTAGACATCTAATTTAACTGAAGTGAAACTGAATAGGTCGTAACCTCGATAGTTTTAATGCACTACAAGAAATAAATTATTATTTGATGTTTCGTAATAAAGCTGAAGACAGAAAAGAGCGGGAACGCGAACTGGTGTCGGCAGAGATGATCCCGACGGCGGTGACGAAACTTACTTTTTGGGAGAAATTCGCCGAGTTGCAGTACAAGATGCTCGCGCACGCGCCCGACGCGCCGCAGGGACATATGTTCGCCAGCGAGCCCGCTGAGTGGCCGCTGCTGGCGCGCTCCATCGCTTATTGGCTCTCCCCCAATTCCAATGTAAGAATCTGCGACTATTTGGTCAGCCACAAATATTCCTACTCTAATAACGGTTGTGATAGTCGGTGACTGATTAAATTCAATAATCTCCATATTTACTTATGATATCCAGTTGACAAACTTCATGAATTAGGTGCATCTGTGTATATGCATATCCATTTAGTCTTTTATTTACTGTCAATAGATACATTTCAAATTTGATAATATTAGCATACCACTTCAAATTATAATTACTTAGTAGCACCCACTCTCTCCATGCTGCCTATAACACACAAGAATATGAACATCCAATATTATTGGATATTTTATTTGTTAAGTGTGTGTGTATTATGAAGTAATACCTTATTTATTATTTCAGGCTCAAATACATTTAATTGGGAACTTAGTAACCTGGTATACAGGATCACTCTCCGTCCTATTCTACAGCAGTTTACTCGCACTGTACGCCATACGTCAGCGCCGGTGTTGTTATGATTTACCTCCATATGCTTTCAAGAAATTTTACGACGCGGGCAGCATATTATTTTTAGGATACCTACTCCATTATCTCCCATATTTCTTTATGGACCGAACACTCTTTCTTCATCATTATTTACCAGCTTACCTGTTTAAAATTCTTTTGTTGGCCTACGTCATAGACCACATTTATTCAGTGTTTAATACGTATGAAAAGACTCGGCCCGTGACCAATCTTTTAATTATGTGCATTACTGTCTGGTTAGCTTATGTAGTCTTGACATTTAAAAAGTTCAGTGTCCTCAGTTATGGCAACACGGATTTGACTGAAAATGATCTGATGAATCTTAGGTGGAAGGACACCTGGGATTTCATTTTACACAAAAAGATATAAATTGTTTTGTTTTATTGCATTTAATTTGAACATATTTATTATTAGTTGATAAGTGTATTGCAATACTCATTTTGATAACTTGACTGCCTCAGTAGCAATATGTAACACATTCCAGCCTGTTTCTTGTGAATATCTACATGTTTCTTATTTTGTATTTTTTTATTATACATTCTATTGATTAAAGTTTGTAGTTTTAATTCATGAAACTTGTATTAGAGTATCGTCCTTAACTAACCATACTCATAATAGTATAATCAGAAAGTAACTTATTTAGTCTATACTATATAAAATTATAAATAGGCTCAAAATCTACTGAACCGATTTTAAAAATTCACCATGCGAAAGCTACATTATCCACGCGTAACATAGGCTATATAACATCACACTATGACCAGTAGGAGTGGAGCAGCAATGAAAAATGGTGCAAAAACAGGAATAATATATATGGCAAAACAACATTTGCGGAGTCGGCTAGATTGTTCTCTAAATAACGCGGGTGAAACCGTGGGGATCAGCTTGTGCGTGTATAAATATAGAATCCTAAAATTAACATAAACACTGACATTTTAAAAGTTTAAAGTTATTTATTTAAGAATGTGTGATTATTACATAAAGATTAACGGCTACTTGTGGCTTCAACCTCCATTGGCTGGACGGAATGGACAGTAACAGACTCAACTTCAAGTGGGATCACTCTTTGCTTTAGGACTGCAGTTGTTCCAAGTGGATATCTGTATGAACCTTGTTTCTTGCCCTGGAAGAAGTATGACAAGAGTATAATACGAGTATACAAAAATAATCTTACAACTTCACAATCATTACTTGTATCAAATTTGGTATTTATAGGCTCTGTAATATTATTTATACTTCACAATAATAAGAAACATAAAAATACCTTAACATTGGCTTCTTCATAAGTTCTGAGATACTGAGCAGGGCCAGTGCTGCGAATAACACACAGGTCAACATTCGACCCTGACCCCAAATCATTGAAGATGCCAGCTGCAATAGCATCACGAACCAACTTCTTGCCCTCTTCTTCAGACATATTGGGTTTCCAATTAGATTCAAACACTGCCATTGCCGCCAGGGAACCAGAGCCTGTTAGATAAAATACAGAACCAGTTTCCTGTTAAATAAAATAAACTATACAGTGGTAAGTAAGCAACAAATAAAATAAAATTATTCACCCATAGTAGCATAAGGCAGCTTGTCTACAGAGCCATGGGGATAAATGCAATAAATATGTGGGCCTGTGCGGTCCACACCACCCAGTACCAGAGCAGCGCCAATATAGCCCTGGTAGCGGAACAGCATACGCTTCAGGAGCGTGGCGGCGGTTTCTACCGGCACCGTGCGCCCTGTGTGCAAGCGCTGCAATTCCAGCTGGGAGGCAACTGTCTGTGTGGTCATCTCTGTATCTGCAGCAGTACCGGCTCCACAACAGTACATGTTGCCCGCTAAATAATGAATCTTTTCACAGTTCTTATCCGATACTACTGTGTTCTCAGTAGCTCTAGTATCCGCGCCAAGTATCACACCATCAGCATAAATTATTCCCACAATAGTGGTTCCAGTTTTAGTTGCCTTCGGGGCGGGAAAGCCTTTATTAGCGAGGAACGTATTTCTGAAAGCATTAATAAAAATATTGATGAAATTGCAAGGCCAACACTCTGTAACTCTACTAAAAATGATGAAGATTCAAAATACTTACCGCTGACAATTCTCAAAAGAGAAACCCGGTAAAGGAACTTCAGGAACCAGTACTGATGCCATTTTTGTTATTTATAAAAGTCTAGGTGTTATGTATCTTTCAGTGCAAGGGGATGAGTTTACATAAATTGTAAAATGACAAGCCGAAATGGCGTGACAATCATACATACACATTGTCACAGTTTTTGTCTTAATTTTTACCTCAAAAACGCTTCAATAACGACAAACAATTATTGATAAATTGATTTGATGTGTACTACAAAGAAATGTTTCTCATCTTTTACTTTAAAAAATTTTCATTCCACAAAATACTTACACTATGTTATTAGTTTTAATAATATCTTTAGAATTATTGACGTATATTACCACTGGCAGCATTCATTTCGACGAGGCCTATTGCTATTGGCTACTTGAAGCTAACTATGTGTGACAATTTAAGAAAAGTTCTAAGTTTTAAACCAGAAGGTGCAAAATACTTTGTATTTTTAAAATACATTAGTCTTTTAGTGTTTTGATGTTAATCGAGCTCCAATCAGAGTGCGACGAATTGTCTTCACACGCTTGTCATATCCTCTATGTCAAGGGGGCAGAAATGTGATGCTGATTTGATATGGGCAAAACTTATTAGTATAAATGTTTTTCCATCGAAAATAGTTCCTAGGAGTTAATTTACAAAATGCTAATGAATTCAGCATATGTGGGTTTATTATATTTTTTATCCACTTTAATTTTAACGCTAGCCGGCCGAGACTTTTATCAAATACTCGGTGTATCGCGTTCTGCAAGTTCAAATGAAATCAAAAAAGCTTACAGAAAGTTAGCAAAGGCGTTGCATCCAGACAAAAACCAAGATGATCCGGACGCTTCACAGAAGTTCCAAGACCTCGGAGCTGCATACGAGGCTCTATCTGATCCGGAGAAACGAGAACTGTACGATAGATGTGGTGAAGACTGTTTAAAGAAGGACGGTATGATGAACAACAATGACCCGTTCGCCAGTTTTTTCGGTGACTTCGGTTTCCACTTTGGAGGGGAGTCACAGCAACATGAAACATTACGTGGTGCGGATATCATCATGGAACTTATGGTTTCTCTAGAAGAATTGTATAATGGAAATTTTATAGAAGTAGGTGAAGTTACAATTATTATTCACTATTTAACCATATGTCGATTATTGCCTGTATAATATAGACACATTGCTGGACAGGTATAGGGAGTGGGTTTCTGGCGTCAGTCTTCCATGTTGGGAAATGCGATTGGCAGACTCGACACACCTCAGGAACATTATAAATTTATGTATATCATACTCTACCAGCTGTGCAGATTTCTTCACAATGCTATCCTTCAATAGTATAGCGAGTCATATTTAAATCTTTAAGTTATGAAATTAGGACTGAATGCCACGATTTCAATCCAATTCCTCAGGAGTGGGAAGCTGAATTACAAACCATTTATTTATATTGATCAATCTGCCATAAGGATGTTCTATTTATACAAAAAAACATTTGCCTGTAAACCACATATTTGCATTATACATATTATAGGTAATTAAAGTGTCCAGCTGTGTCAATATATGGCATGATGTTTCACAATAATTATTTTCGACAAAAATATGTGATGTACATCCTTAATAGGTACATATACATTTGTTTTAGAAACACCAGTGTTATATTAAAAGTATCATCATCTTGTGAAATTGTAATAAAATGTTCTGATTTATATTGCTCTATTATAATTGAAGTAACACTTGTTGTAGATTACACGTAACAAGCCAGTCATCAAGCCAGCTCCGGGAACACGTAAATGCAACTGCAGACAGGAAATGGTGACGAGGAACCTCGGTCCGGGCCGCTTCCAAATGATGCAACAGACTGTCTGTGATGAGTGCCCCAATGTGAAATTGGTCAATGAGGAGAGATTGCTTGAAATCGAGGTATGAGATTTGTCTGTTAATCTTTAAATATACAAGATATCTCTGATTTATGTGTGTGCCTAGAAAGTGTAATGGACAAGTAAAAATGTTGTAAAATATCATATCATTATCAATGTTTTATTACACATCTGATAATCAAACCAAAACATATGATAAGACTATGTTGTGTTGATTGAAATTGTTGAAATTGTATAGAACATATGTTGGCAAATAAATCCTTTTGAAATACCAAGACTTGCAAGGAATATGTAATAAATTTAATTAATATGTTAAATTGCTTAGGTGCTCTTTATTGTAATATGTTTCAATTTAATTCTTGAAGGAATATTTTCTTAATATTCACACATCATTTAAGGTGGAAGTTGGAGCACCAGACAATTATAAGACTAAACTGAGAGGAGAGGGAGAGCCTCACATGGACGGAGAGCCCGGTGACCTGGTTATAGTATTCAAGACTGAGAAACACCCACATTTCACTCGCAAAGCTGATGACCTTTACACCAATGTTACAATTTCATTACAGGTTGGAGTTTTTCTCTAAACACTTAACAAAAACTTGCTCAGGATCTAGTTAAATAGTTATAAACAAGTTAAATAGTTGAGTTGAAATTTCATGTATCATCAAAGTTACTTAAAATACATAGAAACACCTATATTTGTTAACAATAAATGTTTATTAATAACATTCATTGTTAACAAATATAGGTTATTAATATCTCGATTATGGTATTTATATATTAAAACTGTTGTGTAAATTTTACAGGATGCACTGACAGGCTTCTCATTGGACATTGAACACCTCGATGGACACAAGGTGACAGTGGTTCGGGACAAGGTCACGTGGGCGGGCGCGCGTGTTCGCAAGAAGGGTGAAGGCATGCCCAACTTTGAGAATAATAATCTTCATGGAAATCTCTATGTCACATTTGACATAGATTTCCCCAAACATGACTTTACTGAAGATGAAAAAGAAGGTAAATGGCTATCATTGAAATTGTTTTTAAGAGTATAATCCACATTTTCTAATGTAATATACAGAATTTTTAATATAGAACTCTCAAAGGATTTCCATTCCAATATTTACATATTATCGCCAAAGCGAATGGGTTACCAGTACAATGGTAAATATCTTTGTAATATTGATTATTTTATACTGATCTATAATGTTTTCTCCTTGTTTCAGCACTGCGAAAAATACTAAAACAGTCAACAAATAATAAAGTGTATAATGGACTCTAGAAGTTTTTGCAATTTTATTTATTATTAAGTAGTGAATTGAATGTGACAGAGTGAAGTGTCTTTAATGTGATACAAGTTTGTGTTGCTTGTAACGTTTATCAGTTTTTACAAAATAAAACATCTTAATATTCATATTTGTCATTTTATTAAAAAATAATAGATTTTTTAACATCTGTCTTTTAGGTTACTATTATAACTTATAATTTATAAGTATAGCAGTAACTCATTATTTACTATAATTATCGTGTATTCACTAGATAACAATAAATTTAGTTACAGCAAAAAATTTTTTACTGAAAAATCGAATAAACAATGTATCATTATTATACCAGAGTTCTTTTGATACACTTTTATGATAAAGGATCATGAGATGTAAATGGAACATATGTAATGCTTTTAATAAAAGATATGATATATACAATACAATATTTTATATATTATAGATACCATAGTCAATGTACAGTCGTAATAATTTTGTTGGTATCTTAAGGAACCCAGGACTCTGATTTTTATTTTAATTTCACGATTTGAATTTTCTAATTCAATTTGCTTACTATTCACATAGAGACAATCTATTTATGTTATATATTTTTTATTAAAGGTGTCTAATGAACAATAGAATGTAGCAAGTTTTTTGATCAGCAGCAGAGGGTCGGGGTTTTATACATTTTTCTCGCCCTTATTGTAATGAAGACAAACCAAATTCACTACAATTGAAATTATGTTAACATTTGGATATGAATGGTTTATTAATCCCATTGACCTCAGTTTAGTACTGACGGAATAAATCGTCTTCTATATCTACTAAATGTTTGTTGTTTAATTTGGTATTAACTAACTTTTACAGTTTACAAAGTATGCAAAAGTAAATCTCCCTTGACAAAATATAATGGACAGAAAAATGTTTAAACTATACATGGTCCCATTGTCCAGGTTGCTCAGATTGAAGGACTTTTGTGTGGTCAGTTATTATGATTATTTTGGGCGAAAAATATACTGCAGGTACTCAGTGAACTAATAAATCTCACGAGCAACTACATATTACATTGGTATGTGGCGTTCTCTTTCTTTTGTTCAATTTTTTAATTGAGTCTTCTATAGAAGAGAACGTTGTTGGATACTTCTATTGGAGAGCAGTGACGGTTTCCAAACAGGCAGTTTTATAGAAACGAACGTAATTACAAAATTAAGTTCCCCAGTGCTGCTTTTCGGGTAAATGAGAGATCGTTGAAGCCCGAAATTTATGTTGTAATTAGGATTCGTGCACAAAGTGAAGTGGTGGCGGGTCAGGCACCGCTCAGGCGAGAAGGCACGAGTCGGCGGGCGCGGCGCCGGGCGCGGTGGGCGCCAGGTGCGGCGCGGCGGCCTGCAGCACGCTGTTGACGACGGCGCGCGCCAAGTAGCCCAGCGCCACGCCGGCCGGCGCCGCCGCCAGCGCGCCCTCGCCCTCCTCCGAGATGCCCGTGTCCTGATACGCATGTTGCATATTTCAATTTAAACCGTCTTAAAACTATTGATATTATAATCGTTCTTAATAAGTGATCACCTTTCAGTTCAATTAAAGTCAAGGTTTGTATTGTACGTATTGTTTATAGGTAAAATATGTTTATAGGTAAAAGTGAGCTGTCGACGCTACCTACAATTATATGTGGTCATCAGTGATTCGGCAAACAATATTGGTGAGGAACAAAAGGTTGTTGCAAATTGCAAGAATTTTTATATAGATATCAAAATGACACGTCTGCAGTTAATGTGTAATATGAGGTAATCACTCCATCTTATTCCTTTACCCTAACCCGTATTTAGCGTTCCGAAGTGGAGCCGCTCGACGCGGCGTACCTTGGCGTAGGTGAGGTGCGCGTCGTCGAGCAGGCGGTCCAGGTCGAGCGGCTGCTGCAGGTAGAGCTCGGGGTTGCGGCGCAGGATGGCGGCCAGCACGCACAGCAGCTCCACGCACAGCTGGCGGCGCGCGCCGCCCGCCACGCGCACCAGCGCCGCCTCCACCAGCAGCGCGAACGACAGCTCCGAGCGCGACATGTTCACCAGCGTGGGCTGCGCCGGGATCATGTGACCCTGTACACGGTATGTCGTGAGTAGCCGTCGAATTCGTTCACCGTAATGCGGGAACCTTATCGTTCGCTTATTAATTTTAACAAATATACTGTTATGGCAATAATGATTTTTTAGTAGTTTTTTGACTTAAGAATGATGTCGTGGAATGAACATACTGTTAATTGTAAAAGTCATTGTTATCGCATAGAAATATAACGAAATTAAGTGGCAGTTGTTGTTCAAATTAAATTATTTCATATCGAGTTTGGATTGTTTTGATAATTACAGTACGTATTGATTTGTGGAAGAAACATATACATTGTATAGGTTTCACGGTAATATAAGTTGTAACAAAAACAATGTCTACAAGTAAAAAAGTAATAATAAACGAAATTTAAATGCAAACTGTACTTGTACTATGATCCCCTTAGGTGTTCGTAACAGGATATCCCAAACTTGAATGTAAAAATGTTTTGGCACGCGGCACAAGCAACCTTCGAGTTGACGACGCTGCAGAGGTGTCAATCTGAAAACATACAAGAAAATTAAAACGTTTCCGCCATTTTCTTTGAATCATCAATCCTCCCGATAGCCACTTGTACTCTTTTTCACCACATAAGTGAACTAATGAGCAAATAATTACTTATTGACTGACATAATGGTGAGAAAAAAAACAGCTTCTTAATATACGTACAGTATTAAACGCTGGGGTAAACCGTAATAACGGTTCAAGAAATATGAGGAAACAGAAAGTAGTAGAAAGAGAGATGGAAACAATAATGAGAGTTGGTATTGAAAAGGTCGCAGCGGCCACCGACCCGCGCTCCTCGGCCCAGTCGGAGACGGTGAGCACCTCCTGCAGCAGCGAGCGCAGGCGGTACGGCGACAGGCCCTCGAGCGCGGCCGCGCGCCGCTCGGGGAACAGCCGCAGGTACGTGCGCAGCGCCTCCAGCACCCAGCCCACGCGGATCTTCAGGATGCCGCGGAACATCTCCGGGCTCGTGCCGATCAGCCGCCCGCAGTACAACACTATCTCCTGACGAACAATTTATCGCATTCGCGCATTATTAACGTGACTCGATATCGACATTTAAACACAATAGAGATATCCCGTTCGAGAATGAGAAACTATAAGTATAATAACATTACCTGTTGCAAGACGGCTCCTATGACGTCGTACGGCTGGATGGTGGAGTACATCACGGATTGAATCTCGCCGGGCGTCATGGGCTTGTCGAAGACGGTCTCCTTGTGGCCGATCACACCCACGGTTAACTAGAAACAGACAATATTCTATAATAGACTCGTCCCTTCTCGACCTCAGCGTCGTGACACGTGGGGGATGCGTTTGCTACTAAAACTTATCTATATCACAAGTTTCTTTTATTAAATATATCTTTAATGTAGAGTTTTAAAAATTACCATGCAATAACTGTTAGCTTAGAAAAAAATTATAGTTTACTTAAGTTTGTATACCGACGTAGGCTACGACTTAAAAAAGGTTGTGTAACAATAGCCTAAATAGTGAAAACTAAAAGCACATTAAAGGAAGACTTTCAGCTCGTAAATATACAAAATGTAAAATGACAAAAGTATAGATTGACTGGCCTCGTGGTCGAGTGGTTAGAGACCCTGACTGCAAAACCGGAAGTCGTGGGTTCGATTCCCACCCAGGGCAAACACTTGTGTGATGAGCCCATTTGTTTGTTCTGTGTCTGGGCGTAATAAAAATATCTATATAAGTATTATATCGTATGTAACTAAACTAGCAATAACCTCGAAACTTAGTTATGTACAGTTGAGTGAAGTACAGTTATTCGTAATGTTTTTTGTAATTGCGGGCGATAAAGGTTGAGAATCACTGTCCTAAGATAATGAATGCGCGATACACAGTGCCGTTGTGAAGCGTATGTGTGTTGAAGACTTGTATGCTAATGGCGGTTTTCCCTTTACCCACTGATTGTGGTTATCTATACTTTTAAAACAAAGTACCCAGTCTTATATTTTAATAAAAAAATCTATATATTAATACGTGAAGCGAAAACTTTGGACCCCTTTTTACGAAAATTGCGCGCACGGAGGAGTATG
>DWGJ01004975.1:0-10923 GCA_018246895.1 Aspitha aspitha aspitha
TTCATGCATACACGCCGGTTTCGGAGGCTCTTGACTCCCCCATCAGCCAATGTCTGACCTATTTGGTCGAGATAGGATAGTCTTGGTCTCCCCTGGCACCTACGTCCGTCAACACAATCATCAACACAACACAATCAATCTGTCAACGTATACAATGATGATGTGGTTTATCAGTGAACGCGCGAAACCCCGCGGCGGAACGCACGCCCTCACTGGACACGCTGTCGTCGCTGGCCTCCGATGACCTCATGATGGACAATGATCTCGCGCGCTCCATCACCAGCCTCCAGAGTGTCGACGATTATATCGAAAGGTGAGTGCTCCTATTGGTTGCACAAATACACAGGGAAATTCTGTTATACCCGAACCATCCGAACCTATCTTAAATACGTACCTCAGAATTCCAGTGAACTATTTCAGCTCATTTTGTTCTTCGAACTTTAATTAGAATAATCCGTGGATTATTCTCGTGGAATCCCGTGGAATATCGTGATATTTGACGACTAGAATGAAATGATTCATGGGTGCAGTAGTACTCTTTAAATACAAATTCAGCAGTGCAGTTAAAATTAGTTATTTGCTCGTATATATCGCTTTTTAGAACAGCTATTATAGGATTAGCCTACCTTGACATAGATAAAGCAAATACGAAACCGCAGTACGCATACATAAAACGCAGTATGTCGATCCACTTGATGCTTTGAAAAGAAAAAAATGAGTGAATAAGACATACATACCGTTCAAGTGAGTCTTAAATGTCTTAATTGTGCACATAAAAAACCGTTATTTGTTGCTTTATAAAATTCATCGACAAAGAAAAAGTTAGTGAAATTATACCACAGATTATGTAAGAAACAGTAAACAAGTTGTAAAAGATCGTGAAATACTAATATTATATGAAGAGTTATCTGGAATTTGCAAGTTTTTGTCTCATCCTAATCATTCATTATTTTATAAATGGCAGAACCTGTTGTTTTTTATTTAATTTGAGCATCACGATCGTTTTTGTTTTGCGACAGTGACCGTTTTAAATGTACTTTGATCATAGCAACACTACGATTTTTTTGAAAATAAATAGGTATGTAATAATTTTTATAAATTTGTAATAGACTGGATAGTTCACTTCGAAGTGGCCTCAACTCGCTGGACGAGAGGCAGCTTCGTCAAGAGCTGTCGTCTTCGAAGCAAGCCGTGCGCCAGTGGAGCCAACTGCTAGAGAAGAACAACTTGCTAGACCGACAACTGGCGGCCATGGCGCAGGGCAAAACCGACTCTCTGTCGGCCAGCAACAACAGCCTCAGCAACATCGGGTAAGTAGCTATCCTTAAAATTTCTGGAATAGTCTCTATCATGAAGGCTACACTAAATAGAGCCTGCTAATGTTTAGTGCCTTTTTAAACATCTAAACGTCAACTAATACTTAACAAAGATACACAGCCTGTTATAAAATGCGTATTACCCACTTTAAAAAATCTGAAAATTTTTGACGCTCTGCAAACATCTGTGTGGATTTAATTTCTTAAAAATTATCCTTGTCCCTATTTATTTCATTTTGAATTTAGAATGTTTAGTTTGATTTCCCAATTCGAAAAGCAAAAATTTATTTGGATTCCGCTACTAGGTGTCATTAAAGGTTTAATACAACAGGCACCTATGTATATTATAATTATGTATGCCCTATATTATAATTTTCAACAAATCAGCAAAACAGAACTGTTGAATTTGAAAAATGGATATGAAAGACAATTAATATAGCCCTTTAAAAAAGAATATATAAAACTATAACCGATGTTTCAAATGATTTTAAATATAATAAACTTTGCTATATGAAATGAACAACTAAATAGAAGCTGTTGTGTGAAATGTTTATCGACGCCTTTCAAACAAGAAATAACTTAAGCGCGATGGACAAAGGGAATGTGCTCGACTGAGATATGAAAACAAACAAACTATCAATCGTTACCTAAACAAACAAGAGCAGTCACACTCAGAGTTTAAATTCCAATTCCAGTAGACACAGTTACGAATATGTTAGTGATGGCTCATATTACGTTGTCCTATAAAAAGAAAAATACAGGATTGACATGTTTCAGAGATGCCTGTGATTAGATGAGCATCAATAGATATTCGCTTAGATTCGTTCAATTTGTAGTCGAAGATTTTATGAACTACTTGAAATTCAAACATAAAATATTAGTTGGTTAAAATTGGTAGCGAGTGATTCGAATCCTTTCTGATCGTTGTATAAATATCAATCTAATAGTAGGTATATCTAAAAAGACTTCAGAACTAAAATTTTCTTCAAACATAAATCTGGTGTTAATATATATTTAAATAGGGAATGTTTAATGATATGCAATTTTAAGCTGTTTCGTAAAGCTACTCGAATACAAGTTTCCAATAGATTGTGTTAGGTCAATGCACTTAACAGGAAATTAAAATTGGATTACAAAAAGTTCGTCTTTTTGTTTTATCGTTACAGTTATTAAGTAGAGAAATGTATTATTCAATATTTTCTATCTGTTTTGTTACAAACTGCAAGTACCAGAGTTTGCGATTTCGTTGACGATGACAATTTAACAGTCCGCGCCTGTTATCTTGCTTGACAATCGCCGAATCAATTATATGCGCTCCGTTACTTTAGAACGATTTGACTACTTCACTTCGCTCGGCCATTACTACCCGCATAATGTTCTTACCTGTTTTTTTCTACCGGAGACCCTAATTATCTTAAACTCTCCAATTTAACCTAAGGTCCATTGCAACATTTAAACCGAGCACTGATTGCTGGCCTGCCCCGTATTTGTAAATGTTATAACACCTTGACATAAACTAACTATTTAAATAAATACTAAGGTTGTATAGTTAATGCATGTTTAACAGGACTTTTCACTTTAAACTTAATTCATTAAAGTACAATTTTATATTATGAGAAATGAGCAGTATTTTGATAATGCGAATTTACACTAATAACTCGACACAAATCCGACTATGTACATACTGTTACGTTTTTATTAAACGCTTACTTACGAGATAACGAGAAATTGTATAATCGCAACATGCACAATGTATGTATATTGTTTGTTATTATCGAAACGGCACGCGATGTGATCGTAAAAATGAAAACAAAGCTCTAGTGGATACCGTTTGTGCGCTAATCAGATGAATTGTCTGAGTATGATCATCTGACCTCCATATGTCGTACCGCTCCACAATAGACATTATACAACAATGGGAATATTCTCTGGCGTCTTGAGGCCGATCTGCAAACCTTGATATGCGCGTATGCATCGCTTTGAGAATTCACGTCTTACATTCTTACAATTCAAAACAAATCATAAATGCAAATTTGTGATCTCATAACCGTAACAAAAATTGAAGGAAAAATGAAATTTAAACCTTTGTATGAAAGTTGTGCACAATTAAACGGACATAACACACAAATACATTTTTAAATCTATAAATGTATTGTTTTTGAAACCTTTCGAGTACAGTCATTGGCTTTTAAAAATTATCGAGAGATATAACTTTGCATTGTATCAAAGTTTCACTTCGGATGAATTACATAGCTCGGTTTCGTAAGCCAAAATATGCGATGCGAACGTCGTTTTTCAAGGTGGATTTTACGGCTCTCAGGTCCTTGCTCCATGAGGTAATCAGATAAAGCGGCATCGCAGCTGGTCGGCTGTTTAGTTCATCTCGTGGCATGCCTGCGCCCGCGTGCCGCGGCCTCCGCTCGGATGTTAGTCGGCAACTCGTCGCGCACGCGGTCGTACGTAACCGGCACGTAACACGCCCGCGATACCGGCACGTGCTCGCCGCGCATCAACACTAACCGATCAAGTTTTAATCCCGATATATCGATCACGACCGGGTCATTGAACGCCTAAATAACTACTCTGATTCCATCTAAAACATTACAGAACTCCTTTTATGTATCGAACTTTGAATCATCACTTGTAACCAACAAATCGTTTATCGAAATTAGTCAGTGCTTATACATTTACAAATGATTTAAAATACAAATGTAATAGAAAACGCAATGATTGTGTGATAATTATATATTTTCTGAAGGTAATATATTTTCGTGTCAAATATACGGATATACTCACCGCCCAAGGATTGTTTACCCTAGAATAGGCAGCTATGATAAGCTAGGCTTAAATCGGAAGCCCTAGTAAAAGCAAATAGAATTAACTCCTATTCTTGGTGTTAAAGTTCGTTGACACAAAGTTCATATAATTATTGAAAGTTTTTCATCGTTCTAAATTATCTATCTACCTACGTACGTACGTATGAGCGCATGAAAAAGATAACGTACCCCAGGCTATTTTATCTATTTTAACGCATAAATGAGTCCCAGGACATGACTAAATGCGCAGTAACATCATATCAATAATGTTCTTTCTGTTCAACGTTCTAACTGTGTTCGAAGGACGAAAGTTTCTATACATCTGTCGCCGCCCCTGGCAAGGGGATATCGTTTCACAAGAAAAGAATGTCTCTCAATGCTATTTCGGCTTTATTATTTTTAACTGACATTCATAGTGATAAACGTACGTGATCTTTGTGCGAGCATGAATGGTAGGTCGGACCCTTTTCGTAAATTGTGTCGAGGTTTTATGAAACGTTAGATGTAATTACCCTCGGATGGTGGATATACGAACGATGTTCCAATTGCGCTAAATACCAACTACCTATCAATGTACGCGCTGTTAACATAGACGACCGCAAGTTGTTTTGCGGTATCCTGTTGCCCTTATACCTACCTACATAATATCGTGTTCGTACGTATTATGTAAAACATTACTTATCCAACATTGTTATTTTAAAAAATTATCCAGGTATATTATAAGGCTATATACCAAAATGTATTTTCAGTTAAAATTAAAATGATACAAATTATATAGCCATGTACGTAACGAAGCAAGAGGGTTAACGAGTCAAGCCACCCCTGTTGTTGTCTAAATTTAGTTACCATGGCAACATTGAATAACTTTATCAGATAGCGATAGAACAGACTTCCTCAATGCGGATTCGCTAACAGGAACTCATGAAATATAAATGAGCAACAGTGATAATAAAGATGTTCGTAAGATTGACTCGGCGTGAGTGAAGTGAAAAGAATTGTTTTGATTCCGTAATGTTGTAGAAACTAGTCCAAAATATTTTTTTCATTAGAAATTCGTCTGTAAGTAATTAGCCGTCCGACGTTAGATATGCTTTCTTAATAGACGCAGCTTTCAATCATCATAGTCTCCATCACTATTTCCATTTAGGTATTTCTTTTTCAAGTAGGTATAGCACATTCACTTCCCGATTCAGAGAGCATCAGTGAGTGGTTTATCAAATTTTTGTATAAAAAGTTAGCTATATCAGCTTTGAACGTATATAATATGTACATATGTAAGTACTTCTTTTCAATTATCATAATTTCACTTATCGCTCTCTTCAATGTAACGTCACTAATGAGCGCCGTATTGTAAGGTACAATGACTGTAAATTTGACTCTCAATGTAATTTATGGATTTCAGTATTCTCAAACTTACGAAATCGGCCTTTGTCACTTTTGACCGCAGTTTCTCCCGTCTTAATGACTTGTGCTTCCTATTCAACTTTTTCTTTATAAGATACATTAGTATTCTATTATAATTATGAGCATCAAAAATGTATCTCATTTCGTATGTTGAGATTCTTGCATTTTGTCATATTATATTAAAAAAAATCTTCATTTTATATGCAATGTTGTTATGCTAACTAAATAAATATATATTTACATAGTTTAATTTGGAAACGACAATTAACGAATGCATATTGTGTAACCAGTAAAAACAAAAAAAATGTAGACAGTCTTACTTGGAAATGTCAAAACGTTACCTGCCGTGAGAACTGTAGATTTCTTTAAATTTACGAAACACTGACCTATTCCAATCAACAACAGAATGCTAAAACGCAAATTGACGTGATGGTTTGTTGAAATTAAAACGACCAAGGAATGCCAGTTGCTGTACACTGTGAAGTTAGTTTAGTTTATGGGTAAAGGTGAACAAAATACAACGAACTTATAGTTAATTTTTGACGATATCCCAATAACATCTGCAGTATTATAAATTAAGGTACGGAGTTATATAAAAATGTTTATAAAATTGGAAGTAATAGATAGGTAGATATAATTTCGTGAACATTAGATTAAGATCTCTTAATCCAATGATAAGACTTTCATGATAAGCGTGTAACATATAAATAAAGGAAATATTTTTATGCGTGCTTAACATATTTCATGTTCATTTCCTTTATGACTTAAAGATTGTGGACACAGATTTAATGATCTGGACATTATTATTGCTATTATAACATATTTTAAAGGGCTAAATATTCATAAACGTTATAAGTAAACAGTGAACCAATAAAAAGATAGTGCGGTGAGTGTCGTATTGAGTCACGGAAATTGCCATCAAATAAATGAACGTGCCATTATTTATGCCAGTGATATAAAAATTTACTGCTATGACGATGGAGAAAACCACCGTTTTGTTGGAGAAGGAGGCGCCGGTTAAAGGTATAGTGGCCCAAGTGGTCACTATGCTAAATGGCCAAGCACAGAGGTACGTAGCAATAATTCGCCTGACTAATTAATAATTACGTATAAGATTGCCATATTCCTTGATATTATTACAAATACCATAATTATAAGATTATTAGACAAACGTTTTATAACATAATAAACAGGATACAGAAGTTAAGGAAGTTTTCCTAAAGTTCAAATAGCACAATCTTCATGTTAAACTTTTTTTTATTTAGTAACATTGCTCAGTTTCCTTTTTACGATACCTACTTTTAAGTGAGTATAGAAGCTTCGTGGCAGGGATTATCCCATGTTTGAATCACTTATATTACTTTACTCCCATATCTGTGTAAAATTAGAAATAAATTGTGGTCACAATTTCTTAATCACCGATTTAGCTACATACTTGTGTATGCTATGACTAGTATATGGTATGGCTATGGTGTGGCGTACTTCAATCCTTTTTGTATCATATTATTATCGAACAAATCACGAAAATAGCTTCTGCTATGTTTTTTTTTATCGATTAGAGTTAAATTATTAAATAACATGCGTAAAACTCCACAAAATAACTTTCACCGATAAGTCTTTTTTAGTATTTTTGTAAATTGATTTTAGACATTTTATACGACCTGTTGGTTACACAAAATTAATTTTATCGTATAATATTTTAATTTCCAATTGAGTGGGTTTTTTTTATTAATTTATGTAAAATACAGAATTATTCAACTGAGATACAATGTTAAATGTCAACAAATTAATTATGTAATGTCACCAAATATTTTTTACGTTTATGTTGAGCTGTAAGGTGTAACGTTGAAGTAGCGGTACTACAAAAGGAAAATGTTGAATTATTAAGATACATACCTTGGCCGAGACCAACTTTTTGTTATGATATAGCAATCGGATAATTAATGTAAAATTTCAGGGTCATATCTCCGAGAGCCTGTCGGACCCGTTTTGAATGTTGACTATATAAATAATAATAATAAATAACAATTCGACAACTCCATAAACGGTTATCTAATTCCAATTTAGTCAATTAACTGCCTGTGTATAGTAACTGGTGAACATACAGATATATTTATTACACCCACACACGGAATAAACAAATGTGCTCATCGCACCAATGTTTATCCTACGTGAGAATCGAACCCAGAACAGTCAATGTCTCTTAACCACGAGATCAGTCATTGTTGATTGTTAACTTTTGTTGAAGTTCTAGAACGACTTAAATAGTAATTGGCTTCTAATTCATACCTCCAACAATTCACATTGGAGAGGCTTTGTGGATCCGCCCCCACCACCACACCCCTCCATTTTAACCATTCATTCATAGAGTGAACCGTTTATTTTGCTGGTCAGTTGTCTACGCTACAACAAAGGTCTTGTAAGACCTTTCTATTTCGTAATTTTAGCCATTGAAGATTGAAGTTTTGCGATCAAATAATTTCATGTAAATACGCATTCTTGTTAGCAATAGCCGGTTTAAGTTATTGATATGGAGTCAGGTTATCTTTCCTTCACAGTTGTATTACAGATAAGACAATTATAACATTAGATATCATTGACAACAAGCGATAAAGCAATAGTGAAAATCGATCGCTTATAAGGATTTTTAAACCATTAATATATGTACATATTGCCAGTTGCCTATGAATATTGATTGCCAATGAAAGAATGTAGTTATTCATATATAATAGTAGAGTAAGTAAATTGTAGATATTGCTACTAGATGGCGTTAGACTTTATATTAGCAGTAATTACGGATTTCATTAAAAATTCATAAATACTTGAAATAAATATTGTCCCTATGTGAATCGGGGGAAAAAACTGTATCGGACAAGCCTGAAATATAAATAATACGATTACGATTAAATGTATATTTATTGATCTTCACTGTTACCTGTTGACTGTTACGTCAGATAATCCACAAAGTAGGGTGTTTTTGTTCAAAAGAATATTTCATTGACGCCCACGTGTCGTCAGGTTTGATTAATTGTGACGTGTTGCTCACCGTTAGTTTTAGACAATGGTGTTTCGCTCCGCTGAGTACACTCTGTAAGCTGTGAAGGGTATCGACAGACCAGTACCGTATTTATTATCTTACATAGGCTAGCAATTATCTTATTAACACTGTATCTTTTTTCTTAGATTGCAAATAGATACGCTGTAAAATAATTCGAGCGTGTAATTGTAACGATGTTAACTCAATACAAAATATCGTTATTATCTTTTTCGAGTTTAACGTAGGTAAACGTAATTATTATTTATAGCGAGATTAAAATATGTGCTATTAATTCAGTAGTTAACAAGCTCGTCTACAGCCCGGGATATAACTTCAGCATGACGTGAATCAGCTGTGCCGGGGTGTTGGATATTATTGAACGGATACAGACATGCGCAGTGCGCGTCGGGGGTGAGAGCATCCAGGCCGGCGACCGTACGCAAAATAAACAAACTGTTCGAGACAGTGACACTGACCCACAAGTTCCTCGAAATTAGTGATATTATTAAATACTGGACATGTGACAAGTGAAATATACCTACATATGTAAGAGAAATGCTGTTTCTAACCTCCTTTGCACCAGTTCACGTATCATTTTCAAAAGAAAGTGTTTCTACAACGAGCCGAGTCCGTGCGGAGCAGTGAGCGTGACGTACAGTGTAACGCCGCCGACAGGCATTTGTATTATTCGATGGTTCTACCTTTCCCGACACACCTGGCTGCGTCATTCGACATGCCCCTGTTGCCAAAGTAAACGTCCGCGATTTTACGGTGCCTTAATGCGTGATTATCTTTAAAAATGTCAGGAGTAAATGTAACTAGCTCTGGACTTATTCCTTGGACTACCGATGTTTACGTTAGCAAGTTGCTGGTGTTTTAGCAGTGCTATATTGACACTCCCAATTCGAAACAGAGTGTGACAAAAAGAAATCTGCGTCATGACTGTGATCGGTTCAGCTTGAATGGATAGGGTCGTCGCCACGAGATCTGATTTTTCCGGGCGAGCTGGCGGCGGCGGTGGCGGCACCGACACCGATAGCGCTGGCGCGCAAGCTTCAGTCGGCCGTGTGCGTGCGCGCCGTGAAATTCTCTCGCGGTATCTATGCGTTCAGCGAGCGCCACGTCCGCAGCCGCGGCGGCGCCTTCGCTGGGGGCGCGGCGCCAGAAGACAGACCTGCACGTGGCGGAGCCCGCGGGCACTCGCTCCTCCAGCCCGGCACCCAGCCTCCGCAGCCAGCGGGCCAAACAATACAGGTGCACTCGTACAAAACAAAAGGATAACCTGTAATTGCGTGCTGCTCAAATGTCGTGAAATTGTTTAGTTTTCACAATATGAATTAATTTAAATGTAAATCGTCGGAATTTAGTCGCGGTGAAGGTTTTCATTTAAACTCAAACAGTGAGTGCCAATTCGTGTATCGTGTATAGGTATATAAGTTTCCGAAACGTGTTTATCAGTTGATTTATCGTATACCTACATATCCTCTATCTAATTTATCTGATGTTGCCCTTTATTCTTGGTTCATATTATCTTGGAGAATATGTAGTAGTACAATTTAAACAGATCTCAACCGACTTAAGGTTTTATAAAGGAATCATAAAAGTAAAATAAATAATGAACAGTAGAGCTAAAGTAACACAAGGTTAAAGGAGAGGTGGCGGTCACTGAATTGTTTTCGTTTATTCATCAAAGATTTAGAGGTTTGTCCTAATTTGACAATTTAATAGTTTCTATCATCCCACTCTTGTGACGAAATCAAGCTTCTAGTCCAGTTCTTTTCTAGGAGATTGCGTTCGGATAGGTATGACCTCTAAATAAAACAACTCACATACGTATTCAATGCTAACAAGTCTTAAGCACCCTTTGATTCGCTTGATTCGTGATTTTCCAATAAATGTTTTATAAATACGTGTAACGTACTCGTGCACTTAAATATTATGGTTTCATTGTGTCCAGTTGAACCTTTCTTAGCGTTCCATTGGCTAAGAATTTCGTAACCAGATATTATTGTTGAAAACTGGACTTGAGTAATTCTTAATTATTAAAATTGTCCGTCACATGTGTTTGGCGATATTCAATCATGCACTTCATCCAGTCATGAGATGCTAACGATACTATCTCGTTTTGCGTATAATTGTTATCCATTCTCTTTTGTTCTAACATTTAATCGCCCCAGCTTCGCATGGGTATAAAATATATAGTTTTGTCACTCACTGTAAATATGCTTAAAATCGATCCAGTCGTTTTGACTTATTCATTACTGCCCGTGTCTCGCACGCGTTAAATTTGGAGTAAAACAATTCCCCTTTCCCTATACCATGATTATTTTACATATAAACCTTCCTCTTC
>DWGJ01004976.1:0-10923 GCA_018246895.1 Aspitha aspitha aspitha
AGCTTCTTTTCAAACATGGTAACACCTTTTGAAGACTCCGGCTTTTTCGCAAGTAGCAAGCATATAAAAACAATTTAAAATTAACCTAATAAAAAATTAAAGAAAATAGCGGCAAGTTTGTCCGAAAGGCTTGATATCTTGATAACGCAAATATACTGCGTAGGTGTTTTTAAGTAATTAGATTATTTACATTCAGAACAGTTTTGAAATCCATAACTTGTTATATATGAGTACTACTAATCTGAAATTGTATAGGGGTTTTAGAACGTTACTACACCTGTTGTCGACGTTGACTTAATGTCATGCACGATAATCCATCAAAATTGTATTAGCTCGGTACTCGGTAGGCTATATAGATAACTGTAAGTGTCAGATGTTTTTTGTGGATGTTTTATTGATATTAATCCAGTCCAGCCAGCCAGTCAGTCTAAAGTCAAAAGTGCAAATCATCAGTTTGGAATATTGTCAAACAAAGCCATTTTTTGCTATCAATAGAACATTACAGTTAATTGTTAAACGTACTTAAATGAAAATTTACGTAGCATTAAACTATGTAATTAATAATAGTAAAGAAATAGTACGTTTTTTCTAAAACAATAAGTGAAATTTTAACATGGGCACTGCTAGATTCGGTTTACAAAATTTACTTTCAATTGCTTGCCGCGAGCGTTGTATGACGAACTTTAAGAATATCCGGTTGCCAAAGATAGTGAAAAATCCACAGGTAGCCCCAAAAAAGACTGCGGCAGTTCTCGTGCCTATGTGCCGCGTAAACGATGTCGTCTGTCTACTATACACAGTAAGATCGTCTACTTTGAGAACACATCAAGGCGAAATCGTTTTTCCGGGCGGAAAAACAGAAAAAAACGAATCGCCTATAGAGACTGCGCTCCGGGAAACCCAAGAAGAAATAGGTCTGTCGCCATCGAAAATCGATATTTGGGGCCAAGGGCCCAGTTTACCGAATCGTGACTACAAAATCATGATAACCCCAGTAATAGGCTGTGTTGCAGACTTGAGAGAGGAGGACTTTTCCATCAATGCCGATGAGGTTATGGAAGTTTTTACCGTTCCGCTGGACATTTTATGTGACCCAAAAAACCATTTCTACACCCAATTTAAAAATGGATATATATTGCCAGTGTTTGTGGCTGACGAGTATAAAATTTGGGGTGCAACAGCATATATAACTCACTTATTCCTCAGCTCCCTATTACCAAAGGATGTTTATAAAAATGAGTGGATGAGAAAAAAAATCGTTCTCAGTCAGAGTATTGACATGTAGTTTGACTCTGAAACTGATTTTATAATCAAAAACAGTACAGTATAAATTCCCCTGTATAAAATTTTTATTTATTCTCAACTGTAAATATGGGTAACTAATAATATAAAACACTTGTTATATTGAAATGTTTTTATTAAAGTATAAAAGCTACTTCACTCTACCAATTGTCTACCCGAGTTAATATTGGATGTTATGTTAAAAAATATAATAAGCTACATAGACCATGAATTTATATACAACATAGTGCGATATAAAATTAAATATTACTACATGTTTTGAGAACTTATATGATAAGAAGATAGTTTTGTTTGTATTAGGAAAAACCAGTTTTAATGTTTCTGAGTGTGACTTTTTTTGTAAAGAAGATTACATAAAGTATATAAACAGAAAAAGTTTGGTGTTTGGAGAGAATCAAACACTATTACAGCATTTTTTATCATGAGCTATTGATTTTTTGTTCTAGGCCAGTGGTAGGTTGACTGGACTGTGATCCAATGGAAATTAAATAAAAAATTGAGATAACCTGCGCTTGTTACAGATAAAATAACCAATATAGTAACATAGTAAATAATCAACAATAGTAATCCACTTCAAACGTCACCTATGTTTTATATTTATGTAGTTGGTTCTAAGCTTAGTATATACGAGTACAAAAAGCTAAGCAATTTGTTTAACACGTTCAAGGATTATATTAGGCACCATTATATAATTATGAATTATAATAATTAACATTTATTAATAAGCAAGGCACAAAGCTTCATATATCAAAAAGATATATAGTTACGTAAACAAAAAAAGGTTAAAAGAATGGCAACGTAAAAGAATTAATAAAAAAAAACAACAAAAGGAAATAAAAATAAAACACATATAAAAAAATAATAATATTTATCAAGGTTTATTCTTAACATTTACATTAAAATCTAATATTATTATTTATGTTTATACATTGTCCAATTGACATGTGTCCGGTCGCTCGCCCTGTTCTATTGTCTATGTATCGTTAGGAATCAGCTATGAACCATGTAACACTATTCGTCATTTAGAGGAGCTAAAAACAAAAAAGTTTACTTTTTTTTAAACATCAAGTATAGATTTTTCATGTTGTTTCATTAAATTTTTTATACTAACTGGCTAACAACAATATCTCTAAAAAAAAATGTTACATGGTTTACCACTGTACCACTGTGACATACTTATTTGTAATGAAATAACACCATCACAAGAAACTTACTAAAACCTATAAAATAATCACTTAAGAATTGAAAATTTTCCAACTGAATATCAGTTGCCTGTCAATGAAAACGAAACTTAACGTGGCACTATGCTAAGTGTACAGTAAAACTTTCCTTCCTGTTAAATTAGACTTGTGTTGACGGGGAAAAGATTCTTGTGTGGTCATTTAAACGCGTCATAATTAAAAGATTGTCCGATGCAAAAACCAAGGGAGCTTCCATATAATGCAGCATAAAGAGAATAGTTTAGAAACAATTGCAATTAATTCAAATCACTTAAATAAGTACACATACTTATGGAAAACTACTACCTTCAAAAGAGGTAACTTTGAGGCAGGCAAGAGCGCTCGTCAAGCAGATTTAAAATAATGACAAATGTTAAATTAAAAAATTGTAATTTCCAAACCACATAAGGCAGAGGCATTTTAAACGAAATGGCGACGAAATATCTAACTTACAATCTAATTAAAAGACAGTTCGAATAGTATGTAAAAAAAATACTGTAAGTATACCAATCCTAAATCTAGACTGTTGTGAATATAATACAAAAAGGTTTCTGATCAGCTGATCACCTATTCGTTGTGTTTGAACAATGAACTTAATCTAACTAACAATATATTTTTTTAAATTGTAGAAATCCCTTCAAAAAAGGTACATTCAGTTCGGTCTTTATTTGTAAATGTATATTTAACTTGAGATTTGTTTCTGCCAGCACCTCTGCCTCAAAAACAATTATCTGCCATTCTGATAAATTAATTCTCAAACATAACAAATAATGGCCACATTCAACTCTAAAAAAAAAATAGAAAAGCAAGTGTTGATGTCCTGTCAAACGGTTAGAAACATAGTGTAATGCTGCCAGCAGTGTACAAGTACAACTATGACAGCTTTCATTTGCAGAAAAAATATCATATGAAAAAAGTAACACGTTTTACGCAAAGGCGAATTTCGATTGCACCTAATCATGCTTCAATCTTAAAGATTTCAACCGTATCCGCTGTACTAAACACTAATAAGTCGCGATCTGGGAAACGTTTAGAATTTATACAAAATTATAAAAAATACTTTTGTGGCTGCTTTAAAAAAAAGTGACCAAGTGTTGAACGTAAAACGGAGCTGGACCGATAAAAAAATAGATCCTTGGTACATACGAGTAAGCAGTGAAACGTAGGCGGGTTCATTGTTGAGGGGCATTGGCCCGAGTGATAAATAATCAGCTTAAAAGCTACGCTACACAGTACTAAACGGCGGTTTGAAACAGAAGTTTGAATACAAGAGCGTTTGAAATGTCACATGAAATTTGGCATACAATAACTGTCAACACTGCTTCAAATAACGTTCTGTACTGTTTCAAAGAACTGTCTACACTGTTTCAAACAACTGTCTACACTGTTTCAAACAACTGTACACTGTTTCAAACAACTGTACACTGTTTCAAAGAACTGTCTACACTGTTTCAAACAACTGTACACTGTTTCAAAGAACTGTCTACACTGTTTCAAACGACTGTCTACACTGTTTTAAACAACTGTGTACACTGTTTCAGTCAACTGTCTACACAGTTTCATTCAGCCGTTCAATACCGTGTAGCGTAACTTCAATGCCTATCGTACCAAGGCTCGGTATCGCTCGACCTCGCGGCCGACGTGTTATTCCGCGCCGCTCAGATCGCTCACGTCGACGGGAATCGACGTCGTGAAAGTGGGCGTTTCCAGTTCCTCGTGTTTCTTCATTTTCAGCGCCTGCAAGATGTATATTGAAAACATAAATCGACCGTTATTTCTGAAATCGATCTGACCGTAACCTCTCTCATGTGTATGTACACAGAAATACACGTAATTACAATCATTGGAATATATGGGAGGGTTAGAGAAATATTATAAAGAATTCCATGCTATCTATATACAATATAGGTTGTAAATATGTAGAGTAAGGATAGAACTGATCCGTTTGAGAGAAAATCGATTTTGCTGACATCGATAACGATTTATACAATTATTACAATTACAATTATCATTACAAATATCATTCGCCACCGGACCGATAGCCGTGACACAGTAGTTTAGTGTTTAGAAAAGTTACAAATTACTTGAAACAAAGCGTCATTAGTTAAGTTAAACATCTAGAATTGTATGGAGAACCACAACCCGTTTTTTAAAAAAAAAATCAACATCATCACACACAATGCATACTTGTTGCGACGAATAAGCTTTAAGAACGAACACTTCGAGTTTTTAATTAGATTCTAATTAATGGGTATCAATTTAAGCGTTGTGTGTCTACATTATCGAAGACGGACAATAATGAAATATTTATCTAAATACTTAATAAAACGGCCAGAAAAGCTACATTTAGCGCTTACTTTATAAACACGAAAAATATAATTAATTCTGGCTGAATTGCAATTGAAATGTTACTTTTACGTATGGGAATCTAATGAAAAACTCAAAAAGACAAAGATACAACAACAGAATGCCCTCAGAATGACATCTATGACACGTGACACTTGTCTATGCATAGAGTGAGATGAGTGATCGCAAACAACGAACCAGCTGTAGTGACAGACTAGAATGGATTACGCCAATATGATTATTTCAAAGCGTAGTCTTGCGGATGTGGAATGAGATGTGCTGTGTTGGCTCGGAGCATTTTATTGTAATGTAACATCTTTAGAATTATTACTGTATTACTATTATGCAATAGTCAAACGTTCACCCCCAATAATGTATAATATTTATTGAAACGGCGACACAAACGTCACAGAGGGAATATAGATTGTAATTTCACGAAATTAATTATCGTTTTAAGTAGGACTATTTTTTTTTATACTACTCGTAGGACCAAAGACAAATTAGACCAATCAAATAACAATAGAGGAACGTGTACCTACAGATAATTAATGTAAGTACTTGTCACTTCTTTCAATGATCCATAGACACTACAGATGAATCACGAGTCAAACGTCAAAGGAGATATATGTACAGATTATGGAACACATTGGTGGGTTAACCGTGTGGTAGTTAATGGAGGGCAAGGCTAAGTAATGTAAGGTGAGACAGCGCGATGTCACATTACGCTCCCACTCGCACACGCACACAGGCGCACGTACCGGCGCGGGGGCGGCGGCGCGCGGCGCCGGCGACAACATCAAACCTTTTGTCGACAACTGCGGTAGAAGGTCACACATGTAACTACCAGCCTACTGGTCTACTCCCCCCCCCCTACCGTTATCTACCGCCGATTAATTTCTAACCAACTGTACGTTAGAGCGGACGATGTCCCACTTCACTCATGACAATATTAACGAACTGAGAAAATAGGGAGATTCAATAACAGAGTATGTAACCTTACATGGAACCAAATGGAGGAAAATATGCTCCCCGTCACTGAGATGTAACTTCAGAAATAGCCCCACACAGAGGTCCAAATTAATATGACTTTCCATCTTTATGGTGCATCTATAAAAATGCCACTTCTTATGATTGTAACAAGCCGAAAATAGAACTTTAAATCTTGAAAAGCATATGCTATTTGATTGCAGGCTGTTAAACAAATTCATCTTAGAACAGACATATTTGAAACTCAAATACGTGTATAACCCTGGACAATAAACGATCTTCGTTCGAATTTCAAAAATTTATTTAGCAAAATCGAACTGCTGTATAAAATTTGGTTATCTCTGTCTCTCTCACACCTGTACTATTTCCTCTATCTGGTTCAATATAAGTTACATACGTATATTAAAGTAGAAAGAAGGAACCCTCAGAATACATTACATAAATCGAAATGTACTAAGTACACAAATTAATTATAATACATAGTAAAAAGAAATTATAATAATATTATAATGGTAAATATAAAAAATTGATTAGTTATTAAAGTAAAATAAAACCGGCTGTATTTAATTATGTTAAAAATATCTTAAGTGTCAATGCAGGACTTCATTTGTGACAATAACTTGCACAATGGCAACTATTCTGCTGGAAAACAGCACCGCTTGTCATATGTACACACTAGCTTATAGCTATTTTCCAAAAATAGTAAGTAAGACATTTACTCAAAATGAATAAATCTTTTGTCTTATGTGAGAGCAATACAGTGACCATTAAACATAGGGAATGGATCTGCCTTCATACTGCGAGACACATTTATAATCATGAATCGACAACTGAAAATCTAGATAAGTGGTATTGGTTATAAAAATACAGCAGGTTTTACTAATGCCTATGCTACACGGTATAAAACGGCGGTTTGAAGAAAAAGGGCTTTCGAATGTGACATGAAATTTGGCATAAAACAACTGCCGACAATGTTTCAATCAACTGTCTACACTGTTTCAAACAACTGTCTACTACACTGTTTCAGTCAACTGTCTACACTGTTTCAAACAACTGTTTATTACACCGTTTCAAAAAACTGTCTACTACATTGTTTCAATCAACTGTCTACACTGTTTAAATCAACTGTCTACACTATTTCAACAACTGTCTACACAGTTTCAGACAACTGTCTACACTGTTTCAGACAACTGTCTACACTGTTTCAAGCCGCCGTTTTATACCGTGTACTAGATGCTTAAAGGCGATTTTAAAGGGTGAGGGTAATATTTGGGGCAAGTTGGCCGAGGGTGGAGTGGGGCCTGACCTGCTGCAGCTTGTAGTGGTTGATGATGTCCTGGTCGGCGGGGCAGCTCTGCGTGAACGCGTCCAGCTGATACATGTGATACATGTAGCGCCAGAGCGCGCGGAAGCTCGCCTGCACACACACACACACGCACACACATATTTATTTATTTACATATTTGTTTATTTATTTATTTATTTATTTATAGAACCACCAACAGAATTACACGTGACACATGGTTAATGGTTGATCTTAAGTATCTATACATACATGTAATGCCACTTACAGGTAGTCACAACATGCAAGAATGTTTCTAGTACGATAACATACTAGTATAACATACTACTATAACATACTAGTACGTACTATACTAGTATAACATACTAGTACGTACTATACTAGTATAACATACTAGTACGATACATATCAAACACATGAATGCTGGTACTGTTAGATGTACAATTAGATGATGGTGTGATACCTCCGCACAGAGCACACATACAAAATATTTACCAACTATCTAATGCTAAAATATTATTTACAATAACAACATAACATGTGGCAAAGCCACAACGTAGTTCAATGTCTCGTTAACATGTTTTATTTTAACATAGCTCTTCTTCTACATGCCTTATAAATATGTATGTACCTTTGAATCCGAACAAAACAATTTTTAACAATATCTCAAGCGTCCCAGCTGCACCTAAGCACCTCTAAAAAGCAATGTTCTCAATCTAGCGTTTAAGTTGGATAAAGTTCAACCTAGCCATAGGGGACTGAAGATTGAATTCGGATATAGATCGCAGTGAAGAAATAAAATCTAGTTTTCCGCGTGTCTATTTGCTACTTTTGCAGAATAAAATTCGTTCACATATCTACCGTTCATTTGATATCACGGAGATATAATGGTTTTTGCATTATACATTAAAAGTAACCAAAATCATAATTTTTTAAATCCACTAATCTATTTTCAAACAAATTGGTAGACTTCACATCTCTCACCTATAATTATATCGTCACGATATTTTTGTTCATCGATAGCAACTAATACTCTAAGTTATAAAACAGTCCCATTTGTTTAAATCAGAGATGTGTGCCTGGATTCAAAGAGATACCCCAGAAATGGGAGAATGCAATTCGAACACTAGGCTATCATTGCTTTTCACTGATCATAGTGGTCACAACATTGTACATTATTCATATAATATGTTTGTATAATGTTATCCATGTTCAGACACAGAAACGTATGCGTGACTAAAGAGTATACGTACATTTTTTCACCCACAACAATATTACACGCCATACACTTCTTACCCAACGGTAAGCAATTCCAGCTATGTATTTCAAATGTAACCTTGCATAAATTATACTAATAAGCTTTTTTCAACTAAAATTAACGGCATACTCGTGTGTTGAGCTTTAATCCACAGCCAAATTTAACAAAAAATCTTTAGTATAAACCAATTAAAAAGTACAATAATTAGCTAGGTAATCTTATGCAAAATATTTCATACTGATAATTTTTGTTGCTATTACCGATATTAAATTTGTAAAACAGGCTTTAAGAAATTCTTCGTAATTTCAAAAGTGAGTAAGACTATCAAGTCCAGAAGTCCAGAGCGGTCAGCTGAAATACAGAACATGAAGCTATCACTGCTATAATGTAGAATTCATTCAATTTGCATGTGATACCTTAGCAATAAGTATCATTTGTGTTGTTCTATTGACAGCAACATTGGTGTGCATTGTACAATCGACAGCAGACACGTATATTGAATTAGTTCAATAAACATATGTACCACTTAGCGAATGTGACATGTTTAACGCACGTTACTAAGGTGTAATGTAGTTTACATAGTATTTAGTCATGTAAAATGCCTTTCAATGTTACATCAAGTGGTATTGAGTCAAAATTATAAATTTTGTAACAAAATCCTAATCCTACTCCCGTCTTGTCCTATAGTCAAATTAACTGTTGGTTGCTTTGGATATTCGCAGGCTACAAAATGTCTCAATACCTCAACTATCTCAATATCTCAACTGTAAAAGATCGGCATGATAAGAGGCTTTTATTTTACACCCCTACGCGAATGATTTAAATCATCTACATATGCGTAGATAGTTCAAGTAATGCGGAGATAATTAACATGCTCCATATACGGTTACCCTGAGCCTAATTGAAATATAATTGCTGACCACGTCATGAAATGTAATAATGTATAGTTTGCGAACAACTGCGATATATGTAGTATGCGATATATGCGATATATGTAAACATAGAACATAATAAGCTAATGGCTGGGTTAGCAATGTTTAAAAGTTTTCATGTGAATTCTAATTATTTGTATTAGGTACTTCTATTGAACAACAGGGATTGGGTTGTGTTACAGTTTTAGTAGCGAGTGGCTTTGATAATTTTGTTAAGTCATTATATATAAATGCGAGAGTTCCAGAAGAGAATCTTGACTAGTAAAGAACTGATATTATACATGTATATATGTATAATGATTGAAGTTAATTATGCTATTTTTAAATTTAGTTTAATTGATCACGCATTGTATCCGTGGCAATTTTTTAAATGACGTGATGAGAGGACCGATCACATGAATCTTCCGTGCATTCATATTCATCGAACTTCTTTATCAGTCTCACTTCGTTGTTTGTAAGACCGCTCAAGTGCACCCCCTTGTCTCCTGTACCACCACCTTAGTCAAAAGCTAATGTATCAGTAAAAATCAAAATCATTCATTCCATTTAGAAAAAATAGTAAGCCAGTCATTGTGAGTATGTAAAACTTTACGTTTACTATAAAATAACGTACATTAATCTAAGTCGAACCGGTCTGTAAACCCCTTCGTCTTAGTACAAGGCTTTTGGCATGTGTATCGTATGTGTGTATGGCCAGATTCCAAAAACTGTCTATAACAAAGGCTGTGTACCATTCAGTTTGGAGAAGAACGATGTGTATTATCTGATTTGAGTAATCTGTTTACTGCAAGAGTACTCGTATAAGCGGAAAACGACAGAAGCTTACACATGCTATAAGCCTTCATGTTTCCTATGAAAAGTTATGAAGAGTTATTATCGTTCTGAAGAATTTTAGAATTTAATGCTACGACTAAGTTTAATATAAACATACGAAATAAAAACTTGATTTAGCTGTACCACAATCAATTCCACAATGATTAAGATTTAAGGTAAGTAGAGAGAGCCAATAAAAGTAATTTCTTCAAGACGTGCTCTTACGACTTTTGAATTGCCCAATAAAAGGTTAATGCCACCAAAGTAATTAGAGACGTTAATCTTCAGTGTACGTAAGTGCCAATTACTTTTAATCATTTATGTAATTTTTGGAGACGCCCTTCACAATATACTCGTATGCGTATACAAATGTGAATCTACCTTCGCTAATATGTTAGTCACAATGTTTTATTAACAATGGTTTCATTTCTTTTATTCTCACGATATTAATTTGAAATTTCAAATTGCAAATAGAACACAATTTTCCATGCCTGTATGATAATGTATATCATATATTTACATTATATACGCGTAGTCATAATAGATAAGCTGTCGCAAATATGGCGCCATTCCCAGAAAAGCGTAGAACGCGTTTTAAAATGCAAATTCTGTGAAAACAACAACGCAAGGGCTTGAGTTGAAGTAATGCGAACCTATGTAGTATGATAGATAGATAGATAGTATGCCGATGGTTCGGGCATGTGGAGAGAATGGATGATAAAAGAATGACGAAACAGATATACAATGCGCGTGTTGACGGAC
>DWGJ01004977.1:0-10923 GCA_018246895.1 Aspitha aspitha aspitha
AGCCATTTGAAAATTAAACAAAATAAAACAATATTGTAGAAAATAACCAATCACAAAACGACATTTTTGCGCGCCATCCATGCCAGTTTTGCCGTTATGAATGTGACTCCTACCGAGTATGAAATAAGGAATATTTTGGATTTATTTGTGTTATAAACTGATATTTTCAAAATTTTTATTTGTGCTAGTATTCATGAAAAGCAGCGATATGACTGGCCTCGTGGTCGACTGGTCAGACACCCTGACTGTAAAACCGATAGTCGTGGGTTCGATTCCCACCCGGGACAAACATTTGTGTGTGCAGCACATTCATTTGTTGTTGTGTCTGGGCGTAATAAAAATAACTATTTATATATCGTATGTATGTTTATCAAGGTGTCCGGTTACCATAACACAGGCATTGAATTGCCTTAATTTGGTATCAGACAGCCGTGTGTAGAATAGTCCCTAAGTTTATTTTTTTTCGCTGCTTTCTGCCTACCCCGTTAGGGACCCGGCGTGAAGATATGTATGCATGTATTTTTTTTGTTTAATATAAATAGCACCAATGCCGAACGTTAACGCTAACGTTAACGTTAACTAGTCCTCGCAGAACTAAGCAGACAAGAGTAACTCACGAACTAAAGTCGCACTCACGATAAGTATATTATTCTAAACGTGAACATTTCCGCTACACGGTAATTATTACTTCCGCATACGATGGCCGTCCTCCGCAAGTACGAGTATACTCGGATAATCGGTATTCGATTAAATAATTCTGTAGCAACGTTAAAGGGAGACATTTATGAGGGTGCATTATTAAATAACATCATATATTATTAAAGGAATTTTTCAATGTTTCCAATGATAAAGTTTCATTGAGAACAAGGTTGTAAAAATATTGTTTGCAATTTGAACAGAAAAAAAAGAATTTATTTATTTGAATCAGTTTCTCAATATTATCGAAAATTTTCCGATTTTCTCTAATAATTGAACGTTCATCCGTTACAAAATGTTTACTTTTATGTTTCATTGAAGAAATATACATAACAGTGGCTAGTGTGCGCAGAAAAACCACTTTGATAGCGATAAAGATATTTTAACTTATTTTTGTCAACTGTTAGTTAGTTTAACGAGTACCTTCATATTACGCTAAAGATATTTTGCAACGCTGCGATTATCAGCGTCGACACGTGGCATTGCAAAGCCAAATTTAGAGAACATCATTCAACTTTACAATGAAACGAATAAAATTGAGCTTCACCTCATATTACATCACATAAATAACAACAATATTATTTTACCATAACAATCAAACTGATATATTTAAATCAATAGGTATACATCATGCTGATTACAACATTGCATGATAGTATAAAAAGCATCAATGAGTCACTTTTTAATATTAATACTTTATTTTATTTACATAATATAATTTTTTAACCCTCTAATTAATCTACTAGTCGAGACGTGGTCCTTTCGTAAGACAGTCAGTCCGTGCGATTTGAGTGACTTCAACTCATCCAGAATATATCATGGAGAACCCATAACATGTGGATGGATCGGTAAACTACTACTACGGAAACATCTCACGCCGCGACGCTGGTCGCGCGTGGGGACTTCGGGCCTCGAGGATTCCCTCTTTACCCGGCCAGGACTCATGGGGCAACTACCCCACGGTGACTACATCCCACTATTAAAGGCGGTGGTGCACGGCCTATAACGACTCCGCTGTCCCGGAGCGCTCGGGGCTAGCGGTCCGCCTCCTCATCCTGGATCGGTGTATGAAAAGAGCTTATAGGACGGCCGACTGAAATACCGCTGGAGAGGCAAAGTGGAGGCTGACCTGGACGAACTCCAAAATACTTCAAACCACGAATTGGGACGTCGGACAGGACAGAAAGAAGCGACAGGTTCCAGCGTCCGAGGCCTAGATCTGCTTTGGGTTGATGCTAGTACATACATACATATCGTTACGCCGGGTCCCTAACGGTGTAGATAGAGAGTAGCCAGTGCCAAATATCTCTGTCCTTACGAACCTTCAGTGCTTCAGTTACATTCGTTTTATTAGAATAGAATAGCAAACGAGTAGGCAGCAGTCACAAATGACCGCCGCCGCCCATGGACTCTCTGTAACCGACTCCTAACAAGGCTGTATGGAGCTCACTGTCAGTGCGAATTCATCACTCTTTTCCTGTATACAAGCCGGATTTGAAATTCGAATTTCAAATTAACGTTATCGGAAACTTGCGATTTAGTCTTCTTTCTTTTTTCAAAACTATGCATTTCGAACTCATCAACTTATTCACACGTTGTATTGATTTATTGAGAGTGCAGATCACGCGTGCACGGGGGGCGTAGTGTGGAGTAGAAGAGCACGTGGTCGGCTGGCGGGTGCGTTGGACGTCTCGGTAACGATTTTTTAAGATCACAGCTGTGACGTGGCGCGGCGTTGGCGGGCATGCGCGGTGAGCGCGCCCAGCACGTGGCCGCCACGAGCCTCCAGCGGCTAGTTTTAATTCGATTACACCAAGTTTCTCTACGGCCATTACGCGAGGAGTCCGTATTCATTTCGTTATCGTCTCAGTGTTAAAACACAAAACTATAGTTATCCAGATAACACAATTTTCCAAAGTACTGTTAGGTCAGATTTTTTTTTTGTTGTTGTCAATACTATTACATAATATTTTTCTATTGCGAACAGAGTTACGAAATCGTAGCTCAATAAAAATTGCACGCTGTGAGTATTAAAAAAAACCTGTTTTGTTATGACAAATATGTCTATTCCTTCAAATACAGTGAATACACCGTTAGTAAGTGTTGTTATGAATAACTTTCATTGATAATAATCCATTCAATTGTGTATTAACTTCCTTCCGGGCCGAATAGAATACGAATGTCGAGATTCCGTAGACGCCCGCAAGACACATGCGCTAAATACGGATATAGGCCACGTGGCGGTCTCCAGTTGCATAACCATGCTGCATAGCCAGCACCAATCACACTGTATTATTCTAGCCCTCCATATCCAGTTATACACATTTTTTTCTCAAAGGCAACACTAAAAAATTGCGTTTACACTATCATTTTAATCGAATTCTATCGGCGCTGTCATATCAAATAAACTTTGATTTTTTTCATGTGTTTTCTTCAAGCTAGCTTTTGGCCGCGGTCCCGTCTTATTGGAAAGCTAATGGTAACTGAACGTTATTCTAACAGACATGTCCGGGAGAATTCTTTTATTCAATGATATCCATCATCGTCATTCACATTTTCATATCCTCATATGTTTTTAACAACTTCATACACAAGTAGTTAAGCTCTAGACCTTTATCAATATGGATTGAAGAATGAGCGTAGGAAATAATGACAAAACTAAGTTGAGGCAATTTACTAAGATTTTGAACAGACCAAGATTCCTTTTTTAAATTTGCATGCAATTAATGTGAAAACCATCAAATTGTAATCAGCCATTCGAAGTTTGAATTCGAAATTCGAATTTGGCAGACAAGAAAGCGTCAATTTTGTGTGTTATACGTCCTCGTGTATAAGTTTATTATCATTATCGCACTGTATTGTGATAATTAATTATTCATATATGTATTTGGGTACACGGCAATGTTTTAGCAATGAACAACGGTAAACGAACTAAACGTACCTACGAGTAGTCTATACCTACTTATCTACGCAACTATTAACGTAAATTTTGCGACTACAATGACACTTAAAACGTAATCACCTAAAGTACCTAACGACTTGACGTATATTACTAAATACTAAAAATCACAATAGCGCATTCGCAACTGAAATGAATAAATTAAATCGCGATACGTATATGAAATACGTATAAAATGCACAATTCATGTATTATTATTGCTCAATTATCGTTGTGTACTATCTTTATAATTCACTTTCCTATTAAACTTTATCAACGTTACACATGCCGGTTTCATTGAACAGGAAGTTAATGTAAACAATTGACATTTCGACGGTTGTTATTGCTATAATAGAAACCGGATTCGTTCGGCTTTCTTGCCGTGCGGACGCACACCGGGAAGTCTGCAATGGAGGAATGGCGTGGCCACGCCTCCTGGCCCTAGCTGGAGTACGAGCGCCACGCCACGTAGCACTACAGCGTCGCGCACACATTCACACAAACCGGACGCGAATACTGCACAATGCAGAAATGCCGGCATTCTGCCGTTCCCCCGCTATTTCCCGCAACGGCAAGGATTGCGTACCGCCAAGGATTTGCAACGGCCAAAACACATTTATAGTATAACGACGAAAACGAAACTCGATGTTCTCAACCGAACGATTATGTTAGTTGTAATGTTAGCAAAACAAGTGTACGTACCAACGTTATATACCTCAAGTGAATAAAATAATCGATTAGCTAACGTTTTGTGAAGCCAGTGACCTCGACGAAAAATACCTCGAAACAAAGCAACCACTGTACAGACGGTCTTTACTTAGTGTATTATAGAGTTGCAAAACCATTGGAGAGCGTTTAAATTAAACAAAATGCAGATAATAAATGTACAAAAACATTCGAACAGAATGATTTTTCACTTAACTACAGTCGAAATTACCTATACATAGTGTAATTTTCCGGATAAAGAAGTTGTTTAAATGGAACAATTGAAGAAACTGAAGTTACATTCCGCCGCATAAAATAACCCGCCATAATGTAACGTGGACGCCACGAGAGCGCCATGCCGCGGAACGCACGTCGCGCCCGCTCGATAATATTATTAAATATTCAAGAAAGTTATTTAACGAAACATGTTGCTTACATTTATCGCTTTACCATAACACGGATAGTTGTAAATTGTGACGTAATTTCCGCCAGCACCACATTATAATAAAGACATGTGCCAAACACGTCGGCGAGCTCCGTTTGTCATACTAGAAATTCCGATGCGGGGGGACCTTATAAGAACCGAATCACATCCGAGGACACTTCACAATATAATCCATTTGTACTTGTCGGCGACTTCGCAAAACCACAAATATGAGAACTGAAATTTGACAAGAGCGCGGATGCAGTGTATATCCATATTATGGAAAGGATTGGCGATGTCGCATGAAACATGCGACGGTCACGCGCGGCAGCTGCGGGGCAACTGGAGTGGAGGGGAGCCGGCTGTCGGCGGGCGCGTCGCGAGGGGGTGAAGCGCGCGGGCGGGCGGGGGTGTCTGGCGGGCGGCGGGGAGCGGCGGGGAGCGACGACGGCGTCTGACTGAAACCACCAACTGAGGGTTGTCAGAGTTAGAGTGTAACTCCGTTACAGTTTATGTAACACGTGAACGAGTCGTGCAACTTTATTATACGAAAGCAAATAATGTAACGATTTCATTTATTCCATTTCATTCACTATTTGAACAAGAAAAAAGAATTAGGTATTTACAAATTGTTGGACGTATATAACAGTCGAATTATTCAAATTCGCCTCGGTGAAAAGGTAACATACGAACGCAGTGAATACTTATTATTTTAATCGAAACAAACAAAAATACAGTTGAAATTTGCATATATATATATAAAATATGTTATTCCATATGAGTAAATGTAAGCACAGAAAGGAACGAACATTGCAGATGCGAAAACAAATGCAATTATCCGGTACAAAGCGTAAGTTTGCTTTGGCGAGTTCTAGCCGCACTGATTTCAGAGACTCCAGGCTAGACGCTAGATAATAGATACTAGACGCTAGACCGGCGAGAGGCCGGCGGCCGGTGGCGATCGTGTAATCTCAGCAGTCGGGTGCGTTGCAATCCTCTCGCGGGGCCTCTGTTAATACAACAACAGATCCATACGAGTACCTACAAAACAGAAACACGCCACCTCCGTCGCGAATCTACTTTTTTGTTGTCGAGAGTTTTCTCGGTGTTTCACTGACAGACACGTGGCACACCGAGAACGTTCGAGATAGCGGGTACACATCACATATGTATTAACAAACGTAACTAAACAGGCATTGAATGCCTAATTAGGAATAAGAGAGTCGTGTGTGTAATTATTCCGATTATTACAATAATAACATTCTATTGCACACAACCACCACAAATACACCAGAATACCACAAACACAAAACTATATACGGAATAGATACAGGCGAAAATGGACGATGTTATCGCTAAAACAGCGATTGTTCGGAATCAAGAATGGGTTCCATTTTTAAATAATTAAAAGTATATATTTTTTTGTGTTTTCTGAATGTCAACGATATATATGTCACATAAAAATGTGCTCGAAGGACCAAAATACATATATATACTTTTCATTATTTAAAAATGGAAACCATTCTTGATTCCGAACAGCGATCTCTTCCAGACAACTTGATAGTACATACGGAGATCAACAAAATTTGTTGATGCCATTTAATGCAATGGCACTTAGCGAAGTCATATCGTACGATATGCCATCCGGTTCGTCTGGGTGCTGGTGAGACGGACGGCGGGTGCGGGGTGCGGGGACCACGGAACCGTCCGCCCACGCCGAACGCCCACAGACCCTTTCATTACTGTTAATAGACTTAATTATAACAAAATAGCTTTCCCTAAACGCCGTTTGCATAACTAGCTGTTTAGGATTATTATTAATATAACTGATTTTAAAATATATTCGTTCTAGTAAAATTCCTGTGTTTGTTCACTATCTTTTTATTGACACATTTACAAATTGACATAACAAAACAAATAAGAAATAAAATACTTTAAAAAAATTTAAAATTAGAACTGAACACTAGCCTTTCCTCTATTGAACATTTTGACTGGCCTCGTGTTCGAGCTGTTAGAGACTGCGAAACCGGAGGTCATGGGTTCGATTCCCACCCGGGACAAAGATTTGTGTGATGAGCACGTTTTTTTTTCTGTGTCTGAGCGTAATAAAAAATGTCCTAAGTACTATATTCTTTGTATGTAGTTTATCGGCTGTCCGGTTACCATAACACAGGCATTAAACTGCCTAATATGGGATCAGATAGCCGTGCATGGAATTGTCCCCAGTTACTAATTATTATTAGTTATTGTACCTACAATAAAATTTCGACTAAAATTCAATCGCTCTCGTTTCAAACATTCAAAAGACCCGTCAAGCAAGTCTTCCGTAGAAAAGCTTTTATGTAAACAAGAATAATTATTACGTTCAAACGATATAAAGCTGGTCTTCGAGCTACATCATCACCGGTTATAGCATTAAATTCGTAATCAGACGACTGGGGGGTGATATTGACACACGCTCGACTCTCACGTGTGCTTATTATCGTACTAAAGCCATACTGTTCAATAGAGATGCCACGAATATTCGGTTACTATTCGATATTCGGCACATTCGGCTACTTTTTTATATTCGGCATTCGGCCGAACAGTATGCAGTATTCGGCCGAATACAAAATTATGGGAAAAAAAACATATTATTCAAAGAGATATATTATTTCAATCAGAAATGGTTAATTTTCATACATAAAATAAAACTTTAGTACTACTTCAAATCAACGAAAACGTAGGTTATGATGAATGAAAACAAGTTTTTCAGCATTTGTTGATAGCAAACGATTGCGCTTTTCTTCATAAATAACCTTCTGGCTTCTGAAAATAACCTTTCACTATATACACTGCTGCTAGGAGGCGATGGATAAATATTAGCAAAATTTCGCAAGCATTCGGCCGCCGAATATTCGGCGCTTCGGCCAAGTGCATAGCCGAATATTCGGTATTCGGCCAAATCACTATTCGTGGCGTCTCTGTGTAACATGACTAATTTTATTTACGCTCTTTCTTAGTTGAAAGATGCGATTTTTTTTCTCTCGATCTACGTCCAAGAGGAAGAATACATTTCCTCGCAAAGTTTCTTAAACCATTACAGCGAAGGACACTTTAACACACAAAACGCACGTAACTTTGTAAAGTGCGCAGTGCGCGCCGCGATTCGAATCACGGGATCACGGGACTGAGATCAAAATCCAAACCACTAAGCCGTGTTTGCTCACATACACCTACTGAATAGTTAAGATAAGGAATGCGCTTATGACATGTAATGTAAGTCTCAAGGGTGTAGATGCCGGTCCACGCTTATACCAGATGCGACCATCTTAGTCCTCAAGAGTGGCAACGCATCTATGAGCGACTTCTGATAAGATCAGCCCTGTTAGGAGTCGGTTGCAGGTGTCTATAGGCAGCAGCATCAACTTGTGACTGCTGCCTGCTCGTTTGCTGCTCTCTATAAATATGTAAATAAATTTGTTTGGCCTAGTGGTTGAGTGGTTAGAGACCCTGACTGCAAAACCGGAGGTCGTGGGTTTGATTCCCACCCACGACAAACATTTGTATGATGAATACATGTGTTTGCTGTGTCTGGGCGTAATAAAAATATCTATATAAGTACTATATCGTATGTATGTTTATCAGCTGTCCGGTTACCATAACACAGGCATTAAATAATCTAATTTGGGATCATACAGCCGTGTGTGGAATTGTCCTCAGTAATTTATTATTATTATTATTAATTTGTACTAGTGGTCTCCGGCTTAAGTTATGTATGGTGAACGCACACTATAATGAATCAGGAGAGTCCCAACTAAATCCGCAAACACCTGGCGACATTATTTACGAGGCATTGCTACTCGTAAATGCGGGCGTTATCATGAAGCGTTTGTTGAGTGCGGTTTTTTTTGGGTCCCTCGGCGATAGACATACGTATGCGTATTCATGAGATAGCATGCGCCTTCTACATTCCTGTGTCACTTTTTGCCGTGAATTATCCTCTTGTTATCCATTGGAGGGTTAATTTTACAAGCAACTTACAATGTATATACATATGTGTAATTCTTGTATGTTCGGTTCAAAACGTGCAAACGAATTTTAAATTCATAATTTATTGTCATCATATTGAATTCACTCATTGATTTATGTTTAATCTTGTATATCAGAATTTACTTTTTCAGTTAAAATTAAATTAATTATATATAAAAATTAGAACTGAAATAAAACATAATGTTACTTGTTTCGTTGTTGTTGTTTCTAGAACTCTCCAGGTGTTTGCTAAGAAAAAAATCGTGCGCATACAATTCTAAACAGTACGTCCTATGAGTGACACAATATGCGTGGCTACAAACCGGACAACTGTAACGCTTATAATACCTATTTTCAGTTCCAAGCACTGTGTTCTAATCACTTGTAAAAATGTTAGGTATAACATTGCTCGTTGTATTGAAACTTAGAAATCCTTTACCGCTGCCTTTATTACATTGTATTTCCATTATGTTACGAATCTAATTTCTCTGTTCTCATATCTTTTTTTTTCTTTTCTTCCTGTATCCTTATTATTTCTCAATACAAATCTTTCGTGGATCTATGCGTAATCATTAAGTGAGCCGGCTTCGGATGATACACACACATATATTTATCGTCCAATCTCGGGAAAAAGAGTACAAAACGAAACGAATCACGTCTCCAGTGCAGGAAACGGGGATAATTAATCAGGGTTCCCATTTTGTTAAGATTTTCCCATTTTGTTAACGGCCGGGATTTCGTTAAGAGGCTCCTCTTTTGGGATGTTATCGCTTATCTCCCGCGTCATTCGTATTTTGCTTAATTTATGGCCTCAAGTTTTGTCCATTCTTGGGATTTGTGTTACTCGTTTTGCATCCTCTCTTTCGAGGGTCAGGTTGCGTTCAATCTTTATATTTAATTTATAAATTAATGGCTTTGATAAGTACAAAACACGATTGTAGTAATTTAATAAAATCATGGTTCTAATTGAAACAGTCTTACTAGGTACACTGCTTGACGACAGAATGAATTAAGTATAATACGACCAGCAGAAAAAGTGTTTACAGTGGCGCCACTTGTGACGTATTTGGGTAAAGTTACTTCTCAACCGGTTTGGTTTTTTCATACATTTGTTCAAGCAGTGTATTGTATCTCCTTGGACAAATGCAATACATTTTATTCAACAATGTCTCAATCGCTTGCTTACCGTTTGTTTCAATTCGTATATAGCGTTGTCCTCTTACATCCGTCCCTATTAGCTCTCATCTTGACCGTCACTCCCTTTTTATTCATGTAATATTTTCCATCCAAATTCTCCTTGGTCTTCGTCTCCCCTATAATCCGACAATCATATTCTCCCCCAACTCATCCATATTAATAATATCAACGCAGAAGTAAATCTGCCCGTCTGTAATGTAAGGTTTCACGTCACAATCGTTCAGCCGATTTGGGTGAAATTTGGAATGAAGTCAACTGAAATCTTGCAAAGACCACTGCCTACTTATGCTACTTTTTTGACATTGACCACAAAAACTGTGTAATTGTGGATGAATTGCGTAATAGTAAGCGAAGGTAGAAGGTAACTAGTTAACGTGCACTTACCTTATATCGGCAATGCGTTTCCTTTCGTTACTCATTCAGTTACGGCAATAAAAATAAACTGTCCTATCTATGCAAATAGCAGAGAAATAACGAAGAATTCCACTTTATTACGGTACTGTTTTGTATTCGTTATGAAGTTGGAACGTTGAATAATTTTTTCACTTGTCATTCGCGTGCTTGTAGGTACCCAGTCTAATTATCTATAATTCACTCTGCTTGACGGCAGTGCCTCTGTTCGCGATTGTTATTTAAATCAATGACAATAGCAAGGAGTAGATTTGGCCGTAAATAATGTTAATCTAACTCGGACATCTTAGAACTGATTTACAGAATACAAATGTGGGCGTTTCGCTATACACGTTAGTAATGGTATGCGAAATGTATTAAAATTAAATTTTAATTAAGTTCGACTGGCCTCGTAGTCGAGTGGTTAGAGACCCTGACTGAAAAAGTGGAGGTCGTGGGTTCGATTCCCACCCAGTACATTTGTGTGATGAGCACATTTGTTTGTTCTGTGTCTGAGCGTAATAAAAATATCTATGTAAGTACTATATTGTATGTATATATG
>DWGJ01004978.1:0-10920 GCA_018246895.1 Aspitha aspitha aspitha
GGTCAACGCACTAGAATCGAGGGCGGTCATTCGAATTTTTGCACGTATGTATGTATGTATGTATGTATGTATGTATGTATGTACGTATGTTGGGTGTTTGGATTTAGTGAGTCAGAGGAGCGGCGTGAGATGAAGACGACAAGGACCGTTTTGTTGGCACAGTTTTCGGCAATGAGTGTGTACACATTTTGAACTCATTGGTTGATTTGTAAAATTATCAAGCGTACACGTTGAATCATTCGTTGTATGAACGTCAAAGGGTTATTGTTTTGTGAGTAATTCGCAAAATACAAATAACAAACGCCAAATCTGAACAAGTAATCGGAATTTGTATGGTTTTTGCGTAGACGTAGACTTTTAGTACCTAAAACGAATGCCACCTATAAACTTGTGTGTTAGCCTGTCACAGCACAGTTAGGTACCTGCAGTACCAAAGATTGTATAATGTTTTGCATGTGTAAAGTGTTGCGATGTGTTATAATTGTTTGTAATGTTTAGCGAATAAATATATATCTTTTTTTCTTGCTAAAGCTAGTTTAAAAATAAATTTATTCGTTTCCATAACAATGAACTGTCTACTTTATACAATTGAAGGTAACAAGCGCCTACTGCCGTTGCAATTGTACCTACTTTACTCTGCATACATATTTCACGTAACAGCATCGCCGTGAAACAATTCGATATGACGCAATATCAATATCCAACAAGGACTTAACGATATTTACTTTATAAGGACAGAGATATTTGGCATCTGGTGCTTTTTGCCTACCCCGTTAGGGATCTGGCGTGACCGTATGTATGTATGTATGATTTATCGATCGTCAATTGAACGGACGCAGTAGAACTGTGTCAGTGCGAACTGTAAAGCTTTATCGAACGCTTGATCTAGCCGCAATGCATGCCAAAGACATCAGATATCGCGTGCAATCATAATAATATCAAACTCTATTATCTGATCTTAAAGAGATAGCTTGTACCTACTGTAACGTACATTTCTTATATATGTACGATAAATAAATAAATAACTGGGGCCAATTCCACACACGGCTGTCTGATCCCAAATTAGGCAATATAACTCGAAGGCTATCAAGTCAATGTTGTGACGTCATATTTATATTATAATTCTGTAATACAGATTTTTTTAGATGTCATATTTATAGCACATTGTTTTATTTTTCAATTGAGAATAATAAATTATGATTAAAAATACCTACCACAATAGAGCGAAAATTAAAATTTAATTCAATTTCCAAACAGTTAAACATTCAGAAGTGAATATTTACATATAATCAATGCTTCTGATGTCCGAATAACAAAATTTACGTCATCAGACATTATTCATTTATGAAAACATAACAAAACAAACCCGTATCTGTTCAAAGCGATGAATTACGACGCGGACTAAAAAGGAACACCTTAAGTAGTACTTGCATGCCGTAAATTAACTTTAATTAATCATCCGACCGCTTCCGGCGAATATCGGGGTCGGGATGAAGAAAAAAACTCGCGAATGGATTGAAAAAAAACAGGATGTTGATCGTTCCGTTGGCGTTCGGCATGCAAATGAAGGGTGCTTGAGTGATTTGAAACTGTACCGGCAAAGGGCTGTTTTATTACCTACCTTAACAATACAAACCTGTGTCTACAATATCGGCTGGATATCTAGGAAAGAAAGGGTTATTTTTAACGCTTCTATTGTTCCACCACAAGATAGCAGTCTCGTCTTATAGCGAAAACAATTTCTATAATATACTAGTGGAACTGACCACGCGTTGCCGTACTTATACATCCAATATGTATCAAATATCGTGCGTTTAGAAATTTATTTTATATAACAATTTATTGACATTTGACATTTATTATTTATATATTTTATAAAAACTATCCTATCTTTTAAGTTAGATCAGATAATAGATACGTACAAAATTTCATTGAAATCGATTCAGTGGTTTCGGAGATTATCGCATACGAACGTCGTGACACGGGATTTTTATATATATTTAAGAGCATTCAGGACGTCTACCTATCACAAATTTATCAAAATAGTGTTAGAAAAACAACTGCTTGGCAGGTTGTTTTCTGTAATAAACAAATTAGTTGAGAGATTTGCATAAATATTCAATAATTGTGTCATTTTAAAATTGACAGCAGATAAGATTGACATTCAATTGGTTAGCGATGTAATCATAAAATTAACTACTAGAAAAATCGTTGATATCATTGCAAACACTTGTTTAAGATTGAAGTCTATAAGAGAACGAGAAACGTGATATATCTCAATAAATAGAACATTTGACAGGCAAGAAACAACACGAGTCGCATAATTGCGCGTAATATGCAATTAAATGGAGTGCATTAGAATTTTTACCTCGCATTCGTATGCATCGTGCGCGACTGGATTACCTAGGAGTTGTAATAGTGAGTCACGTTTAGATGTAAACACTGGCGGGATTCTATACAACGAACACTTCCGCGTGACATGTATGTAACTATGATCGGGTTCCAACATTTCAACAACGACAAAAAACTTTTAAAAACATTCAAGAAAAGTTAAGCATATTTTATTAACGTAACGTGTCAAAAATATCATTCAAATTATAAATAACGTAAATATCATTATCAGGTTAATAATAATAATAGAAATGTCTCGTTATGTTTTATAGGTTACAAATTCAAATATCATTGCCCGTATCTATAAAGAAAAAGGTTCCCTTAACCTGAAAACCTTAGTTGATGTTATAAAATAGAACAGTATTCTTCAAATGTGTTAAATCTGCCGAACCGCAATCAGCGTGGTAGACTATGGTTATAAAGTCCTCTCCTTGTGCCATATGACCCGTGTACAGCAGTGATAGATATAACAAGTTAAAGAGAAGAAATATCGACAGTAATCGAAGGGATTTATTCAGTGGAGACGCGCGATAACCGGTTCTTGGAAGGTGGACGCCTGCATGACTTACCCGCGTACCGGATATAATCTCCGCACTCAACTCGTCTGCCGTCGGTGTCTCGTTACCACAGTTCCATGAAACGCGTTCTACGTGACGATAAGTAGCGTAACGATGCACGGGATTAAAAATTTCGCAATAAGTAACGGTTTATCAGGTTCAATGAGTAATCAATATAACAAAGAACTCACTCTATCAAGAGTGTATATGTTCTTCTGACTAATGTCGAATGGGTTGGATTCTAACTGTAATCTTACTAAGTTATAGGATTCCTATCTATCCTTGGACGGAAGCAGCTATATAATATGACTGCCACTTGTTTATTGCTCAGCGTCTTCGTATATAAAATGATCTTTAGTATAGGACAAACGATTTAGTGACGAATAATTTCGGTTTAATGCTTTAAAAAGACAAAGACATTTATTTGCACAAATATGGGTACATTTAACGATGTTATAGAATTGTTACATCACTCCATATTGAACAACGGTATAACTGTCGACTAGTTAGGAATACGTAACGTATGATAAAAATTATCATATTAATATTACTTTCTAATTACCATCGTCGAAACCTTCATCGAAAATAATATTATCGTTTAGACTGTCATATAGTATTAATTCAATTAAGTATCAGATTACCTAATTCCTTAACTGATAACACTTCTACGATGTGTCGTTCGACTTGATATTGTATCTAAGGTTGACACATTTTGTACACTGTGACGATCATATTGCTCAACAAGGCGAGGTGTGTAATGTTATTTATGTTGGAGAGTTCGATGGATACCCGAGGCATGAGGCACGTGGTACGAGGCACAAGCGTACAGTTAAAACAGTACTAAGATTGAGCTTTACTTAGCACTACGTATTTGGTGACTGGCTTTTCAGTTTACTCAATAGAGAGCCTGACTACTAAACCTAAGCTCGTGTGTTCGATTCCCGTCCAGGACAAGAAGTTGTGCCATGAGAACATTTTTTCTGTTTGGATATGATAAAATATACATACCGTCACGCCAGGTGTCTAACGGGGTACGCAGAAAACATCAAGTGCCAAATATTTCTGTTTTTACAAACCTGCCGTGCTTCATCTACATTCATTACTCCCTTCATGCATACACGCCGGTTTCGGAGGCACTTGACTAATGAAGTGAATGATAAAATGCTCATAAAAATATATTAAAATCTTCCTCTACTACGAATGGACAGTCCAAAACGGCTCAAACGTGCCCTTCGAAGTGCGGAAACGAAAACGAAAATCTGCTTACTCACGTATTCAAGGCTTCGGGTTGCGTGTTGTTACGTTGCCCTCGCATATGCCGTGTGTTGTGGCAGCAAGCGGTGTATTGATTTAAATAAACAACAAAAAAGTTATCTATACATATAATAAAACTGTAGAAGAGTTCAATTCTGTACATTGAATAGAAATCAAAATAAAAAAACAAGGGTCTTAATAAAAGTAACACAACCCAAAAAAATGGTTTTAAATTTTTTTTCTGCGTGTCTGTTGTCCGGCTTTCACGCAAAAACTACTGAACCGATTTTGATGAAACTTTTTTCGTTACATAGCTATTAGTGCTCGGCAACATATAGGCTATAACTTATGTTGAAGATCGGAATTGTTGGGCGGTAAGAAGTTCGCCGGGGCGGCTAGTAAAAAAATATTTCTTAACCATCAAAGAATATACTCTTATCGTAAATGTATGAAACTAGTTGTGCCCCACGATTTCACTTGCGTTAATTAGAGAACAATCTATTAAACGAGTAAGCAAGTCACGCTTGGAACGGAAACGGAAACGGAAGCTTGTTCGTTTCTGCTCTACTCCTATTTGTTACAGCGTGATGCTATATAACCTAAAGCCTTCTTCAATAAATGGACTATTCAACATAAAAATATTCAATTGGAACCAGTGGTTCTTGAGATTAGCGCGTTCAACCGAACAGACTCTTCAGCTTTATAATATTAGTATAGATAATTTCAAACAAAACGCGGTTGTATGGATTCCACTGACGAATCCGCTTCCAGTTAATCTCAAAGTTGTATCAGCGTAACGTAAGCGTGGACGGTTCCGTACGTGTGTTATCTACGGAACCGGGCATATGAATCAATAGCACGAACGATTGGGATCGCTTAAAACAAAACTGAACGGTAAACTTTAACGTTTTACGACAATTAATAGAATACCTTGTAACTTAAGTTAAACATAACGAACTGTAACGTTGATGGAAACCATAGTGACGTAGTCTGTCTCTTATATATATAAAAATCCCGTGTCACGATGTTCGTTTGGGAAAATCTCCGAAACCGCTGAATCGATTTCAATTAAATTTTGTACATATCTATTAGATCTAACTTAAAAGATAGGATATTTTTATAAAATAAATAAATAATAAATGTCAATTGTCAATAAATTTTTACATAAAATCAATTTCTGAACGCACGATAATACACATATATGATTTGACATGCATACACACGGCAACGCGTGGAAGTGTATAAAACTTTTTGAGGTATGTACGTACTTGAATTCTGACCATCCTCACTTGTGCAACGCGGTAGACGATCGACTGCTTTCATAGCTCAAACCCACAGGTCGGGATACACAATAGAGCTGCAACACTAAGCCTATATATCACAAACAAGGTAATATTGAAAACGTTCTGACTCAGAAATGAGCATACAATTAAGATATTAAAACGCTACACCTAACTTGCAGCTTGCAGAACATGACGCGTTCTCGGAAGCCATCAACCGTTGCACTTAAATGGAAAACGCTGACAAACACCGCTTTAAGTCATTATAATACATATTAACAAATTAGCTACGAGAATGGTAGAAATATATTCATATATGATTTTCCGCGGTAAGACAATATATGTGTAAAGATAGTTATTATTGACACGGAATCACTGCTTTCGTCTATATCGTATCTCGAAAAGAACGATTAAGCCAAAAAATGTTGCAAATGCAGATTTATTTCTAATCGATGTATGCGACATATCTGAGTTGGTATTAACACTTAATTCTTAGGCATTCATAAGCATTTTGCGACTTGCAAGGTTTCATGCAGCGTGAATTTCGTGTCGCTCGACAGGTAATGATGGCGAACCACGGTCGCTTAGGCATATTATCGTTGGCAGCATTCACTGTTCCAGTTCCATCGGGTAATCGTCATAGTTGTAAGGACCGCAGCTGGGGATTGAGGATTTTTGTTAATCTCGAAAGGATCGTAGTTAAAATCACTCTCCACAGACCTTATCAGAAAGTTCTAAAAGAAATAAAAGTATTTTAAAATCAAATCTGTCATCCGTCCAGCGATGATATAACATAGAAAGTTGGAAAGCGTCAATCGATGTCGATGCGTGGGCGCCACCATCCGTCAAAATACAATAATATTATTGAATAGATAACCGAAACGTTATCGCTATCTTATCGCGGACGCCATCCTCTATTTCGACAATGAAAACAGTTAATACATAAACGCTGATAAATAATGCGTTCTCGCACATTCCGGCAATTTTCCGTATTAATTACAATTTTTAATGCAACCGAATGCGAATCGAACAATCCCATTATAAGCAACGCAACTGTGAGCGATACTTTGAAAATCTTCGCCCTAAATTGTCTTGGAAGTAAATAAATATGGAGCTTTGTTTATATCAAGTTTCTATTCTTTGTGTGACTTTCTTGGCAATTGCTTATTTTCAGGATTTAAATAAATTAATAACCGGCAAAAATGCTTTATTTGATTTGAACTTAATTAATTAAAAGGGCATCAAGCGACGAGGCGATAGCTACTGGGTACTCCAATCAAATCAAGCAGACTATTCCAATCTGCCTTCATATTGGTTAGAAGGAAGCAAAGCGTTTAACATGTAAAGTGGATATGTACTTGACACTACAAACAGTTTTATGTACGTATAAGAATTGAAAAATATTTATTTTCCTTCGGTTTGCGCCGACATTATTGATCACCGGTCGTGACAGGTCAAGAGTGCGCAAATTAAACGCACAACGTCAACATTCGACAAGTTCGTTTTCCTGTTATGTCCGTTTCCGCTCGTGCGTATATTATTTAAGTAAATGTACTTAACAGACGAAGGTAACCCAGTACTACTTTCATACGACATAAATAAATCTAAGACCTATTAAAAAGTCGTCCATACTTTTTGTTGTCGGGTACTGGTGTTTATTATCGTCGCGTGTGTAACGAGTATTGTAGGTGATGTCCCCTACTTACTTCCAGGTAAAACTTTTTCAAATTTGGAACACAACAATCCTATTGATGCTTTCCTTCGCTCATTTGCCTGGGCATAGACAATAGACATCTATCTCTTCTTTTTTCTTATCTCGCTATGACCATTTGACATACATATATAGCCTACGTTGAAAAATTTCTTATACCCTTCCAATACTATAAAAACTCCAATGTTTTGTGTCATTTACGTAGAGGTAAATAAATTAATATAATTATTTCACATAATCCCCGTATTGCTCGTTCGCGATGACAATCCCAGCTGTTGTTGAAAATGGAAACTATTACAACGGTAACTTAATGGGCGACCTTTTATTTCATTCACTTCATTCCAACATGTCAGAAACAATTTCATTTTAATTGCTACTCAGCCCCTCTTTATATTTATCATTGTATAAAATGTTGACTATTTCAAAAGTGTCATTTACATCTTTAAGCGTCGCGGGACTTTTTGAGGCGCTATTTTGTAAATGGTGGAAAAAAACGTAGGATATTGACGATGCATATGGAAGATTAAAAAGACAATATCTTCGTAAAAATTTTGAGCTCTTGTGACAAAGTCATCATAAGTGGGCTACATTGAGCATTTAGTGAAAAATGCTGTTTAAAAGAACAGAAATGAATGGTTGAGCATCGAAACAATTGAAATATGTAGAAGAAACAAAATACTTGGAATGTGCCACTATTTATTGTGTATCAAGAGAAGACGACAATCGCGTAATAGTAACAAGTGTAAACCAGAAAAATATAAAATTTAAAGCTGCTACCATAACCTTAAAAACACACTCGATGGCAACTGATAAAAGGTACAAAATAAAGAGAAACGGTACAGCTCTTTACGCCGAGATAAAATTGATGGAAGCCCAAACTGGCTTCACCAGTTTCGAAGCTGTAAAGTGACGTCACGGAGCGAGGATAGCGAGACGGATGAACTTTTGCATTTTTCCATACACTTGCCAACAGTTTATTGCACCGTTAGCTCGATCGGAGCATTTGATCGCGACCCTCTTTCAACGTAATTGGAGTCTAGATTCGACAACGCGACCGCACACTCGGAAACACAACTTGAATATTCATAAGTTTACTGTTCTTCTAATTCACGTCAGCGTTCCCGCGTGTCAATTGGATTGGGTCTGAACTAGATATCTTTCTTAAAAGCTTTTATTTAACATCACTTGTACTCGTTGTCCTGGAATTTCGCAATCAATATTTCACCCACTTTCTCTGAAGCTGTTGGATTGAAATTTGACAGACACGTTTTGATTTTCATCACAATATAATATTTTAAATAAACGCTCTTTTTATTATCATATTTTTATTATGTATTATCAGACTAATATCACCAAAACTCCTATTCCCGCAGTCCAGTTATCTTTCCTTAGACCTTCTTATTAACATTTTAATTAAAATAACTGACGCTAACAGTCCTATTCGAGGTGTACAGAAGTCAACGACGGGATTAGCAAATTGTGACCACTGGCTGTTCTTTTACTACTCACTTCACATAAAAGAGTACTTTATAAACTGGAACCGTATCTAAAATGCATCTTCTTTACAGTTGCGTGGATTTTGCTTATTCTTAAAAGCGATATAACATAACAATGATAGCCGAGAGAACCGTTCTCGAATAGTGGGCCTCTGGGGTAAATCCTTTGACACGTAACTTTATTTTGAGTACATACACGTCCTAGACTTTTCTATTGTCCACGACGATCGTATCGCCTCTGAATTGCTAAGCAGCGTAAGCTCACAACATTTTTAAAGCTTTGCTTTAGGTTTTTGAAATGATGTACATCATGTACGATTTTTTATACTGGGAGATACGATACGATACGATATTTCCACAATGTCACATACAATAGAACTGGTGTTTAAATATTAGCAAAAGATTTTAAAAATAAAAATTTGTTACACGACTATTATCTTTGGCATCGCAGCGTCGTCGTACATTTTCAACCGCGATATCGTAAATCATAGGGATGGCGGACGCGCCCGGGTGCTGTTCGTTTGTGTTCTAGAAAAAAAAAAACGTAAACTCACCGTGCATTGCGGTTGGCCAACTGGCTGGGCGTGTCCACGTGAAACAGAGTGTAAAATAATAAAAACACTAATTACATAGTTCACATACAGTAATGCTATAATTGAAATGCATTCTTTACATCCATCTCGGTGTATTTATTAAACATCATGACTGTCCGAATCGTAGGTACGATTCCCACACGTAGCTTTGTCAAATTAATTAGCGAAGGGCGCAATTGATTTCGCGAGCGTATCTTCGTCGCGAAGGGCACGTTAAGTGATTGATCCTCGATTGCTCTTTGCTGATCAAGATTACTGGAGGTTTCGGGAAATAGGAAATTCCTATAATTTTGACGGAACAATATCTTCCATTACCAGTGATGTCACATTCACTGGATGTTTCGCAGCGTCAACAAAATGAAGACAGTCAGCATAACGTAAAACCTGCAACTTGCAACTGATGAAATATGTAGTCTTAACACAACTTAAGACTACAATCGGCGAAAGTGGAATTTTATGAAAAGTGAAGACGGATTAGGAATCAATATTAAAATGAATGACACGACAACCGTCGCTGTGGAGGATGAAAAAGCACTTCACCACCCACTTTCAGGTCAATCGGCGATCGCTACTGTTGGAAAGCGTCACACCGCTGCTTTCCCTGCACCGAGATGTAATCATATTCCGTATAGCGTGTAAACCAATCGACACCTCGACCGACGAGCGTGACCGTCGCTCTTATGCTGTCGGAATAAGGCTTGGATTCGTGCGCTCGTGGAGGTTTGCAGGTAAAAAGTGGTAAAAACTCGACGTTCCGTTGCAGCGGCCATATCCGCGCTAATCTAGAGTGCACGAGTTTATTCAGTCTGGTGACTTAGTAAGGCTTTGACACTCACTACACTTTTAAACATTTAGGAATAGACACGTGCAAGTGGCGCTCTTGTTACGTTACATGAAGCTTCTTATCGTTATTTCTTTAAGGAATTGAAATGTGAATATAATTTTTATTTATGATTCGACTGGTTAGAGACTGCGAAAGTCTAGGTCGTAGATTCGATTTCCACGCAGAACATACATTTGTGTGATTAGCGCTTTGTTTGTTCTGTGTCTGGGTGTAATACAAATATCCATAATACGCAATAAGGTTTCACAAAATACATGGTCAATAGAATATAATATACATAACAGACTAGATCTTTGACATGAAAAAACGGTTTTAGGAATTGTTAACATTTAAATACAAAAACAATAGGCATTGTAAGTGTAAAGTTATCTAATACACGACAATGCTGGTTGGCGCGACCGAAAATACAATTAGAATTAAATTATACTAAAACTTGTAGTTACACAATCGATGTTTCAGTATCTTTTGAAAGGTAAGTAGTATTTAATTTTTTGCTCCACAGTTACTCCTTCTCCTTTATGAGTCGCGTTGCGATAAGTAATGACGAAACAATACGCTTTTCATAATATGTCACGTAATTTCAGTCGTTTCGTTGCTTTTTCGCCGGATGTGGTTGTGTTTTGTTCGGCTTCCTGGTTTTAGGAATTAGATAACCCAATACTTAAAAAGATATACTATAAGATAATATACAAATAGGTCAGACATTGGCTGATGGGGGAGTCAAGAGCCTCCGAAACCGGCGTGTATGCATAAAGAGAATGATGAATGTAGATGAAGCACGGCAGGTTTGTAAG
>DWGJ01004979.1:0-10917 GCA_018246895.1 Aspitha aspitha aspitha
TGTCAAACCCGACATGAATATTTATGGAGAAGAAATATTTGGGCCTGTAGCTGTGTGTCTGAAATTTAAGAGTGAAGTTGAAGTTTTAAAAGTTGCAAACAGTACAAGGAGTGGGCTGGCATCATATGTCTTTACAAAGGATCTCGGCCAAGCATTTAGAATGTCTAGAAAATTGGAGTTCGGAATGGTAGCAATAAATGATGGAATTTTGTCTGCTGCTGAACCAGCTTTTGGTGGCATCAAAGAGTCCGGTATAGGTAGAGAAGGTAGTAAACATGGAGTTGAGGAATATACTGATATTAAATATACACTTTTTTCTGCTTTGGATAAGTAAATATAATGTTGACTTCTTGTTTCTTCTTGTTAACTCCATTGTCAGGTAGTTAAGTAGCTATTTGTTATGTAATGAAAATGTGAAAATAATATTTATTAGTAGCATATTGTGCATTAGTGACGAAGTGAGTGTAATGCAAAATACTAAATTGTATTTGCAATACAAATTAGGTGAATAATGATTGATGCATATAAATAATGCTCTATTTGAAACTGTTTAGTTTTCAGTACTAGGAAAATAACTTATGTTACATCTTGGTAGTGATCTTTCAAGTGAAGTAATTTTTGGCATAGTAAGTAAGCCCTTTTTAATTAATAGATGAACTCGAAATGGCATTGATTTCTGTACATAGGTTGTATTAAGGAGTTACTACCAAATTATTTTAGGGATGTGGGATGTTAAAGTAGTAGAACTATACTCGTAATACTCTGTTATTGCTCTAGTGCTGTTGTTTTGTTTTAATTGAAAACATAATAGTTGATGGTTGGACACTATTCATTACAATTGCAGTTTTATTTACTTTTATGACAACAGATTAATGAAGTACTCTTCTTACTAAGAATGTTAAAATACAGTTGATTTAAATGGATTGTGAAATGTTTGGTGTATTTTCTCATAGAGATAATCATTCCAGTCTTCCAGCATATTGTGATTTAGAATAACATTAATAAATTTATTATTAACCAATGTAGGTATCTAAATGTATCCTTATTATAAAAATTAGAATAATGTTATATTTGTATTCCTTGTATTTAAATCATAATTTAATATTAAACAATTCATCATCTTGTTACTTGCAAAGTTTATATATTTTGATAATATTGATTAAAATGCATTTCATATTGTCTCTACTTACTATTTATTTTAGATCTACACCTATTGTATAAGCTTAAAAAAATAATATGTTCATGTGTAGTCAGTATTCGATAAATAAAATGTTTATTAATTTCAAATTTGTTTCCGTCCATATAATCATCAATATGGTTTGTCTAAATTTCGACGTGGTTGCACTCAAACTAGATTAGATGTTAAATCTAAAAATATGAAGTGTAGGTCTTGGTCAATATGGCGGCAACCTGGGCCAGTTTTTAATTAGAACTTTCATTAAATTGGAATATAAAAAGAGAACTTATGTTTCTCTTTAAGGATGTAGGTACGAGTACAGTTACCATAGAATACTCTTTATTGCACACCACATACACATAGATACAGCTATTGACATACCTAGTTATAAGAAGGTATGGACAAAAGGCGGTCTTATTGCTAAAAGAACAATTTCTTCCAGACATCCTCAATGTATGGAGATTGTGTGGAAGAAAAAAATGTACATGGTGCACATTTAATCAGTGACGCAATAAGTATAGACAAGAATCGTACTAATACTACCAGTAGTCTTATAGTATTTATAAATGAAAATCAGATATTCTAACGAAGTGTTTAGTCAATCGTATAGTGATGTGATAGCTCATTACTACCAAATTTATGCACACCATATAATTTTCACAATTAGGTGTAGTGCAGATAATAGCAAACAACTAAGAAAAAATAAGTAATTAACGAAAAAAAAACATTTTAAAAACAAGCTTAGGGGCTTACAAGGGGAGACGTGGAGCGTACCCGCACATACTAATGAACGGTTTTTAATATAACAAATATCGTGCAATTAATAATACCAATTATGCATAATTTATTTAAGAGGTGACATAAACGAGACGTGCGCACAGTCGTCCGAGCTACTCGCAACTGCCGGGCCGGACTGAAAACCAGCGCTGCGACGCAGTCGCGGCCTACGCTGAGTCCGACACGTTTCGCGGCTCTGTGTTGCACCACAGAAAGGCAGAAAATACAATGTGTTATTTATGTGTAGATTGTAATAACTGATTTATTTTTATTTTATTTTTTGTCTTTTTTTTGTGTTATTTTTAATTTTATTTAGTTTTATTATCTTGTTATTTTTAATTTATTGTCATAAGTGCATAGATTTCTTGGGGCCTGCGAATAAATATATTTTTCTTTCTTTCTTTCTTTCTTTCTTTCTTTCTTTCATAAAAAGTAGGTAATGATCAGATCTCAAATTATACAAAATTAATTAATCGTACTGGTCCCTAAAATTTTACAAAGTCAAGTATTAGGGTATCGATTATAAAATGTGATTTTTGTTTGAACACAATCCGCCATCCCTATTATTTAGTATCAGTGAAATATAAAAATTCGAATTCGAACGTGGCGACAGGAATCCAAACTGCATCTGACCATATTTTATTTACAATATTTTGTCCTTTGCACCACGCACTGAACTGGTTTTATTAGTTAGAATTTGAACAAAATAAAATTGCCTTATGTAGTAAGACAGGTTTAGAGAAATCCAGTCTAAAGGAGATGCATGTTTTACATTTAATATGTAACTTTTTCCTTTAATATACCATTTACGTCCAAACGCAAACCACTATCATATTTGAATCATCAGCATATTAGTGTTAGAATGTAAGACGTAAAGACCAGACGCGTGTTCATTTTGTTCCGTAATTTACCTTACGAATTTGTATAAATTAGACGAAACCGAAACTCATTTTCAATTGAAAATGAAACGGTAAATATAATTAATTCTTACAATAATTACAATAATTTTCCACATAAATTCAAAGACATTGTTTAATAAAAGCGTTATGTTAACTTGTTTCAGAGTACGAGAAGTGGACGACAGCTTCTTTGAGAAGTTTGGTTCGATTTTAAAACAAGCATCACAGCGGGCCGCGCTTGAGGAGGCCACACCGCTTGCCCCATTAAAAGAGAATGATGAACAAGATGTTGAACAAAAGACTACTGATGGACAGGAAAATCGGAGTCCTATGCGAGACTCGGACAGTGGAAATGAAACTCTTATGGATACGGATTCGGAGCCCGATGACCCGGAAAAGTTGGATTTATACGTGGAGGCTGTTGGCTGGAACGTAAGTACCAACATAAAAACTTTTGGTTCATTTTGTAAACTTATTAAGGGAGATTAGTAACTAACAATGAAAATCACTGTTATGCATCTCGCAGCAACACATCACGTAGAACTTTGTTGTTTCCAACCTTTTGATCTTGCACTTTTGTTTATAACAAAATTCCTTGTTCTGCTACCTTCAAAGACGAATTTTCTTTATCAGAATAGCTCTATCAGTTGCGTTTTTATTCTTTGATCAGGTTGTTAGTCAGGGCTACCCATTCTAAACAATTTTTTCTACAGGTAATAGGATTTTTGTAACTTACTGATCGGTATCTAACCTAGCTTAATCAATATGATTTTTTAAACCACTTTTTAAAGTTCCTATAGTAGGCACCTAACGTATGATAAAGTTGTCTATTTATGCTGACATTCTATAAACACATTACAGTAAATAAATAGGTGAATAGAAATTGTATAACAATTAACAGTGCTATATAATGTTACTTCGAATTGTTGAAAATTTTTTTAACAGTTTTTTATTGTACCTATGGATGTTTAGCTTCACCCCATTATCCTCTTATTTTTTCCGGTTTATAACGTGATTGTTATATTCATTCATATTGTCCAATTTTAGCTTAGGTACCTAAAATTCAAATCGTGTTAGTGTGATATTTCGGAATCTTTATTTATTCTTATTATTACATTAATGAATTTATATTATGATAGTGGACTTCGCCCTCCTAAATGGTGTTGAATGTTTTTAGAAGGTAGGTACATAAGTATTTGTTATTGAAAATGTGGCATACTAACAAGTATCACAAAGTTTTCATGTAACAGATTTGCAGACTCTAATGATATTACAAATATTCCTGCGGCGTGCATTTCTGAAAATTCGGTATCTTCGTGATTTACCTGCTGACGTCTGAGTTGTGAACGTATTATTGCGAATGCCCGGATCAATGTGGCGTCCTGCCAAAATCTCTTTTACTTTCCATAGCTTACCTACTTAGTTTGTCATCTTCTATATCAAGGTTGTTTTGAATGAACGATGTCAAACAACAATGACGAAACGGCAAAGGTGTCGATGTCATTTCCCTGTATGCTAATTGATTTAAAATTTACGTTCATTACCAGAGTTATATATACGAGTATGTTGTTTTAATTCCTCGAGTGAGCTGCATTTTTAGGGCTCGGTTTAAATCATATTTAGGCCACTGAAATGTGAATTTATTGCTTCTTATCGGGGAATTAATAAGATAATCTAATATAAACAGTGAGTCACTTTCATATGCGCTACTTTGATAAGTTCATAGTGTGTTTTCAATCATCTACAGCATCTTGTACGTAACGTCTAAATTACACACATACCAAGTCTGGGTTTCTTCAAGTTGCTTTGGCTAATGTTTTATGTTTAATGGATATTTAGAGTCAATATATCTACTCGTGATCTAAAGCACACACACGCAAAGAATTATTTGAAAGAGCATTTATAAAAATATATAAATTAACACATCAATCCGACATTACTTTCAGAAACTCTTTTGTTATAACTTGTTTCAATCGACGACTTATGTAAAGAGCAAAACAGCCAGACGTATGTATGTTAATCGAATATATTGATAGTTATAAGCCTACTTTTAATAGTTCAATGGTAAACTAGCGATTTTTTCACTTCTTTTAAGTAACTTTTGCAGTCAATATATGAATAGGTACTTGCGATTTCTTGGAGCCTCGTTCACCATTTAGCGGTCATTCTGTAGTAAGATGCACCTTTTTTTCAGTAGCAGACTTACTACTTTTGCTACTAACGCAAACGAGCGCTTAATATCCTTGCGGAATCTGCTCTGAGATACGGAACATTGATTACAATATTCTTCACTTTGCTGGCTGATGTAAAGATAATTTTCATGTAGATAAGCTTGAATTTTAAATTTAAATTTGGAACAAATCTTTCTATACTCCATAATGAACACTACTCTAACGTACCCGAGACATTTCAAAGGTATTAAAGTTCTGCTAATATACATAATGTGTTGTATATTTTTTCAGAATGAATAACATTTGAAAGTGTCAATTTAGTTGGTTATCCAGTTATCGTATGTGTTATTATGATGACATATACTGATAATAATTTACGAGAAACATAACTACAATTGGTACATATAACTATGTATTTTAGAAAAAGCATCCATTTTGTTTTCCCCCTTTACGTTACATCCTGATAAACAGGATCTGCTGATGTGTCTACGACCTTGCGCAGTAGATCCTGTCTTTACATACAGCGTGCTCTATTACCGGTTAATTGAAGTTTCGCTCAGATGTGCGGATGAATGTGGTACATAAACACTATAGTGGTTTCCGCTCACAGTAAGTGTAAACTGGCGCGGTTAATAAAATAAATAAATCGCTCAGCGCGTGCCCCGGTTTCACGGCAAACCCCGGAACCTTGGACCGCCCACGTCTTACAACACCACTTTCATTACGATAAACATTTGGCTAACTTCAGCTTTATGAACCACGAATATAGAGCAGTTAACGTATAAGAATCAAGTCAACAAATATAATCTTATAATTTAAGTAAGAAGGAAACGGTAATAAATAACGGGGAAAAACAAAGAATTCATGACTTTGTTTGAAAAAAAATCAATCACACCTGTTTAATACCGTGAATGTCATTTGTCTCATTTTACAATGATATACCTATTATTACAGATTAATAATAATAATAACGTCTTTGATTATAAATAATGTTAATATCCACTGGCATCTACTGAGATACTATAGAAAGATTTCTATTCTAAATACTTTCTTATGATCTGTTCAAACTAACGGTTAATGTGCCAACATAGATGTATGATCGTTACATTAATAAGGCTACCAATTTTTCTCAAGAGGCCTATGAATTTTTATTACTTGGAATATGTTCAAATATTTAGTAGACATAACTTACTGTTTTATAGCTTTTCCCGATCTATAAGGGTGTATATATCATACATAGATCTAATTCTCCATTAGTAAAGCCGTTACAGAGATACATAGGTACACGATTATCATGTCCGCGAATAAATTTAGAATATGTAATCTAATGTGTATTAACTTGCAGATCTTTTATATGTACTCATAACTTACCAACTACTACGTTATTACTCTAATTAAAACTATGTAGAATTATTTGTAGATAAAGTACTCGTACGTTGGTAATTTTCCAATCGATTGGTCAATGGCTCAACTTGGTTGAACCATTGAACTTGGTTGAGTTGTAATAAAAAAAATCAATACTCAAATAAAATAATAATAAAACAGAGTTTTTATCATTTGGTTGAGTTCACATTCGTCTCCGTTGGCGGCGCCTTGCGAAAATAGAATCTGGCGGTCGAGTCCCGAGTCCCGGCCGACTCGCCACTCGCCAGTGCATCGGTAACTCGCACCAGATACATTTCTGCTCTGAGAATGGTCCCGCGACCGTTCGCCCTATGGTATGTTTAAACTCGTCCTCGTTTTAGTGGAAGCAATAAATTGTGATGATGTTTTGTTTTTGCTCAGCAATGTGAATGTGGTGCAAGTGCAAGGACGGGAAACTTTATAAATATGAATGGCATGGGGACATTGCGTACCAAGTTCAGGGGCGTGAAGAAGGAGTTATTGGAGCGACAGACCAGTCTACTTATTCAGTCTATGACTGTGGGTATACAAAATTATCTATCAAACCTCTTACTAGTTTAACATAATTCATAACTTTTCACAGAAGCTTTGGCTTCCGGCTAAAGCCCGCGTAAAACATTTGAATGTAGATTAGCTAAATTGCTTTATCGGATGTAAAAAAAATAATTTGGCTGGAATCGTTGACTCTTGCACTATTTAGCTAGAAAAAAAAACTATTTGACATAGTTTTAGTGTTTTTTGGATTCAATATCATCCTATGTAGGCGTATAGCAATAAATTCAAATTCATAATAAATCTGTATTCCACTTAAAGAAGAGCTGTTGACACCATGGAATAAATCAGGGATTTACATTTAGGTACCTACATATATGACTTCACTGCCTAAAATAAAAACTGTTCTAATTACTATAAGTAGTTGTGCAGTGGTTTATCTCATCATTTAACTACTATTAGTGGTTTATATTATTTATTATTATTTACAGAAGATTTTGATTATCAAATATACTCTCTATTGAGACGTATACAAAAAGTGTAATATAACATAAAAATGTCAATTACAATAGCCGTTTAAACAAATACAAGGTTTCTTTGGTATCTATTATATCTGTTTCCGCTCTGCTGTCATACAAAGATCGTTTCAGATGTGGTTCTATCCCAATAAGCAAATACAAGCATGCATCGCAACAAACAGGGCTAATAGAAACCACCACAGCGTTAGATCAATATCCTTCTTACGACGGCGCAGTAACCCTACCGCTTTACATGGGTAGCTATTCATGTCTAGAAGACCCTTCTCGTCATGACATTTAAAATCAGTCGCATTTCGGACTCTGGTTTGTCCTATTGGTATCGTGGTAACGGCACCCCTTTATGTAATAATTCACATCGTGACCGATTGTGTGGTGCAGAGACGATTTTTGTTACAGAGCATTTAATTCTTTGTGATTTCTAGGTGGTCGATGAATTTGAGATACTATTATGATTCTTCGGTATGTGTTGTATTAATCCTATAAAATTGCTACTTCTTCATTAGGTATATTTTGGTGAATTATAAAACGAAAGAGTAGTGTTGAATTTACAGCTTCATTATTTTTGATGTCATTGTTTTTTATAAAGGCGCTGGTACGCATTCGTAACCAACACGACAGCTGTCCTTGGGCGGTCATTCTTCTTGGGCCAAGCTTAGACCATCGACTCATTATTCGTCTACCTGCATACCAATATATCGTGCTCACTTCATATATTTGATATTATTGGGAAGGTTTTGGGATAATTTGTCTCATTCATATTAGAAGAATAGTTGCTTTCGTATGTAGCTGTTGTTATTGTAGTATTTACTAGTATTACTACTATGTACTAGTTTGCTTTTATACCTACGTATAGTTTTAAACGAAACTCAATTTGTCTAACATTATTTTATGCCGTTGTAACTTTTTTTTAATATTATAACGATATTATAACATATATATAATGATATTATAACAACTTATTATTTGACACATTTATTACTATATTTATTTCTTTAATTACAACAGGAATATGATTAAGTAACATCTAGCTAAGATTAAAGTAAAAACTTATGTTGCGGGGTAATTGCAGGTTGACGAGTTATATCTGGAGATATTGTACGAAATACTTCACAATGTTGGCGGATGTGACGTAGGATGCGAGGTAGGACAGCAAGCGATGCTGTGTTACGTTCAAGAAGCATTTAAAATATCCAACGACAAACACACAGAACTGCTGACTCGAGCGGAGGCTAAGGAACCGCCTGAGTTAATGTTGAACGTAGAGGTGGTGGAAGGGAAAGATTTAGTGCCCAAAGACCCGACCGGCCTCAGCGACCCATTTGTCACCATATACTTGATGTCCAATACGTCACAAAGATACAACACGTCAGTCAAATCGGGAACACTGAATCCTGTGTGGGAGGAACATTTTTCATTGTGAGTTTTTTTATAAGTATAATTAATAGAAATAAAAGCAGATTTGTTTGTCGGAAAAGGTCAATATAATACGTAATACAATTTAAATACTCTATTGACATTCATGAAGTTAAAGAACACGGGTATAAAACGTTATACTACAATTGATTGGATTAGGCAAAACAAATTTAAACCTAGCCTTGACCATAGTTTAGAACTACAAGAACTGTTTATTATGTCGTTTTATTCCAAACAATGGTTGTTTATTTCCAGGCCGATATCAGGAAATGTTCAGGAGGACACGCTTTGCTTGGAAGTTTGGTAAGTTTTACCGCGCATTCTCTATTTGGACTAACAGTATTTTGTGACATCGATTGTCTGAAATTACTAAAATTAAAGTTGAATGATGAACGGCGTGGCTGCTATGCAGGACAAGTATTTCCCCCACAAGTGGGGAGGCCCAGAGTAGCGCGCGTCCACTGCTACAGTGCACTTTCGCGGAGTCCAAGCTAGGGGAAAAACCGCGTGATGAATGTCTTTAAACCGGCTCTAAGTGCTCTCACAAGGTTTATTGACATTTTTGATGAACGAAATATTCGCATAGAGACCGGATTGAGCCTTGGTATTATAAATGAATACATAATTATGTAAATCTTACAAGTCAGGTCAGCACTGATAGCGGTTAAACCGAAGTGATAAAATGAATTTAGCCGTATTGCTGTTGGATCAATATATTTGTTTCGAATGTAAACGACGGGAAAATACGGCTTTTTAAGTCGTAACATGGTGGTATTTACCGCATTACTTGCGGTCAATTGCATCATAATTGTAAGAGATATTAAATAATGTGTTTTCTTTATTTTATTGGTACGAAGGATACATACAGGAACATATAGTAAATAAGATGGTGAATAATTTTAAAAGGGTAATCTGAGATTTTAAAAATTACAGGGATTTCGACCCCGCGGAGACTGTGAAAGAAAAAATGACAAAGATATTCGAAGTTAAGGGTGTGAAAGGACTTCGGAAATTAATGAAAGAAATCGCAATTACTGCATCCACTGGAAAACACGACAACGAACTTATTGGTACATCCAATATACCACTGAAGGTGAGCGGTGAGCTCTCGTAAAAAGTTACTTAATATTCGATAGATTAAGAGTGTTATACGATATGACTGTTTTCTAGGAATCTATGGATTGCTACACATCGAAAAGGTCATGCAAAAAGTAAAATAAATACCTACATCTGTATATTTTTGTAAGATCCATTGTGTAGCTAGCCTTAACTATAACCTCTAAAAGTTATCATTATTCGAAAGATTTGTATGTAATTGTTTTATTTATTTTTAGAGTTATTGAAATATCTGAAATTAATATACAATGCCTTGCCCTGCTTTAATGCTGAATAAGCCGGGAGTCCGTAATTCCTTGACTATAATTTTACTGTATCTGTAACATTAAGTTTCTCATCAATGGCTATTCGTGATTAACGATTTCCTTGTTTCGTCGTTTCTTTCAGTCAATACCTGCTGGCGGGATGACAATGTGGTTCAATTTGAGTAAAAAGAGCAAATTGCGACGTCAGGGCGTAGTGAAAGTGCGACTCAACTTCTCTTCGGAGAAGAACTCGCAAGTCGCCGCTCAGGAACATCGACACTTGTTGAGGATATTGCTGTTGCATGAACTGGAGAGTTCGAAGGTCACTAGATTTATAAATATAGAACACATTTACTTTCATAAAAGTAAAAGAAGCGCCCGTCGACCTAGTTTACTGTGGTACCAAAATCATAACACGACGGTGACAAGTGAACTATAAAGCACCTGTACATATAAATGTGCACACATTTAATGTATTTAAAGTTGGCTGAATATATTTTTAATTCACTTTTAAAAACATTAAATACTTACATTTTGATAAATAGGCACGTTAGATGAGTACTTATGCATATCGCATTTTCGTGACTTTTAGACCATAAATATCTAGAGCAGTGATTCTCAACCACTGTGCCGCGGCACTTTTGTGTGCCGCCAAATTTTGCAAATATATAATAATGTTAATAT
>DWGJ01004980.1:0-10912 GCA_018246895.1 Aspitha aspitha aspitha
AGTGAACTAACAATTTTGTAACATCTCTAAATGTACCCATATTTGTGCAAATAAATGTCTTTGTCTTTGTCTTTGTCTAACCATTACGGTAATTGGCTGCTATAACAAAATAGGATTGCGGTGACGTCATACTCTAGCTAATTAATATTACCAGAGAATGACGTCACCGAAGACAAACGGCATCTCATTTGCATAGAAACTTCGTCTTTCACTGCGGTCGCCGTGGTAATTTTTTATCTTGGGAAAACTGATACTTAACTATCTGATTTCATTTATTTGTCAAATGAAGCTGGGCATATGTTATTGCAATTACACAGCTGGTAAACTATACCTATTGTATATAAAAGTCTACATTATTTATATACCTATACTATTGTAACATCACACCTGATTGTTAAGGGGGTAGGCAGAGAACACCGCAGGCCAAATATCTCTGGCCTTACAGACTATACGTATGTAGAAATGTATAATGTCTAAGCAATTTTATTTTTCAGTCTAGCAAAGAAAACTGTAATGGAAAAAATCTGGTTCAATCAAACTTTAACGTAAAAAATGTTCCCATTAAAAGTAATAATACTTTAAGAAGTAATCAAGCGTAATTATATTGTTCCTGTTATCCGTAATCCATCAATACTTTTCCCATCAGCGTCAATTTTCTAAGAAACTTCACTCAATTAAGGCTAACTCGAATTATTGGAAATCCACCATTCCTCATAAAATACATTAATCAATTTGTAGTCATTTTGTAATATGATTTTTACGTTAATATCCGAATGGAACCACTGAAAACAAACGAATCCAAATTGACTAAGAATATAAAAATTTGTGTATTCTGTACTAGTTTTCGCACTCTTTTCAGGGGTTCTAAGGATTGGCGGGGTCAACTAACTCTATACTATAGTCTTAGTGGTAAGACAGCGTCGATAAAAACCAAAATTAAAATTATACATGTAAATTTGATTTGTTTAGACGTTTGAAATTTCGCATGCACGTAAAAATTTTAGTGACAAAATCTGTTTGTATGAGATTCAAGACCACTACAATTATCTATGTAGTTCTTCCTAAACATACCAAGATGGCGTCAGCTAATTTAGTGCTCGCAACTTTCTGACTGAACAAAAGTCAAAATGTTTGAGTATGTAGTTCTTCCTTAAACAGCTAGTTGGCGCTGTAGTCGCACAATCGGTAGTTGTTAGAAAATGCATACGTTGCGCCCGGGGAAGTCCCACGCCTACATCTATGTTTACCGTTATTACAAGTTTTAGGTTTATAAGGTGAATACGGGTTTACCATTTTCTTCTTCCAATCCTCTTGATCACTATGGAAACTAGACGCGAATCAGCTTAGCAGGAAACGGACAGAGCAGTAGATTCATCGCATACATATCGTTCTTTGAATGTCAATAATTTTAATATTACTTTCTTTAAGAATAATCGCGAATAAAATCAGAAACAGGAGCCTAGAATAGGATATAAGACTTAACTCTATGCCTTAAGCATTTTAATTCCGCGATTGCTGCATTTAACATTTTCGTTTCGTAGAATGTTTCTTTAGTAATTATAATTTATTTACAGCTGCAACTATTAGGCTGGGACTACACTTGCGTTAGTTGGTTGAGTTGAAAGTAAAATTTGTGAACTATTTTTCGCTATGGCATTTGGTTTGTTCTTGTTTAATGAATTTCTTTAAGAATTTGAGAAATGAAATTAAGTAGAAGTTCGTTTTGTTATCTCTCTCTTGCGCCCTTGCTTTGGGTCCTGTTTCAGTCAAAGCCAAAGATTTGACGTGGCCTAATTTGATGAAGATTACTTTTAGGTGCGTATTGAAGCCCTACAATTTTTCGATCAGGTCTCTTAAAGGATCTACATATAATTTTAAGGCGTTTGATAGGAAAGTTGGTTCGATTTATTATTGAACCATTTCCGCTATCCGCTACGCTTTCTACCAACCACATATCTTAATCCTAAATAGGATAACATAAATTATCCCCCACAAAGATAATAATTCATTCCGCATTTTTGCAGATTCCTCGTTTCAGATTAAAATATAATTCTTTGTTAAGCTCCTCATAGAAATTTATGATGTGCGGTATATTAGCTTAGGATTAGACATACTTTTTAGTTGGTTAATTTTTATGCCTGGAAATAATTCTTTTTCACTTTAAAAGGAATTTTTCAACGGAATTGAGTGAGTTGAATTAGCGAACTTGTTGGAGATACAAGAAAGTCGCCATCGAGGTTTATATATTTGGGTAGAGAGAAAAGTAATTAGTAATTTAATAGCGTGTTCAGATTATTCTGCGGGATTTAGGAACATGATATCGGAATGAAATGCCAGGAGCCAACGTAAATACGTTTTACGAGGGTAAAAACAAATGAGCTAATATTTAAACATGTACCTCTAGGCGTACTGTGTTTTGATTGCTTTGGCAAAGACGATTACCAAATTAATTTTCAAGATTGTTAACTCTTGTCGATAAAAGGAGGGAAAAAGATTAAGTTTCTTATGAAATTATAGAATAACAATCTTAAGTGATAATTACAAGACTTCTTTAAAATGTCTGAAGTCTGACAAAGTGCATTTGTCAATGTGGTGTATTGTGATATTATTAGTAGTGAAATAGATAGTAATGTTGATATCGATGTTGATGTTGACGCTGATTCTGACGCTGCTACTGATGCTGATAATCATGTTGATACTGATATTGATGTTGATGTTAATAACTATGTATATATAATGACGACGATAATTACAAATTAGAAGCAGGCTAGCAGCAAACATCTGAATTTAAGTTTTTCTTATAGATGACAAAGAAACTGCATATTAATCTAGAAACGCATTTGCTTACACAACGAAGCAAAGTATTCATATCAGCCAGTAATATATATGTCGGAAAAATCATTGTATTTGTGATTACTCATCGTGGGCTTCAGTAGGGATCCAGGCGAGCACACTTCTAAATTAATCGATCTTACTTTATAAGTAGCCTCTACAATTAATCACAGAACCAGTTCCTTGGCTTCCCATCACATGTCGACTCAAACAGGAACGAAACAATCTCGAGAACAAGTAGATAGATCACCACTCTTTCACAGCTTTACTCTCTCCGCCCAGGCTCTGATGACGCCATATCTCTTTTCTTTTTTTATTGACGTTTATGTATCAATGTAAATACTATACTCATGACTCCAGATGCGACATATATATACAGTTCCAGCTTAGCGTTAATACAATACATTTGTACGCGCGAAAAACACAACGTAAATAGGAACGTAAACAGAATCCTTTAAATAATCTCCACGAATTTACAGCTCGGGCACGCGAGGAATTCTAATTCGCGGCCGTGAGTTAGGTGCGCCATTTGTATTTGAAATCAGTTATAATATTTGCCATAAAATACGTGCTAATAAAAATGATATGGCTGTTATTTTAGACGAAATAACTTCTAAATTTGACGTAGAAAAATTATGATACAAATCTGGAGAAACATAAATATAGAGAAATGTTTATAGCTAAAATTTAAATATCACTCGCTATAACGGTGACGGAAAACTTCGTGATGAAACCTGCACACCTTAGAGATGTTATAAAGTATTATAATATTTTCTGAGGTGTGTGAAGTCTACCAATCTGCACTTAGGCCGCGTGGTAGACTACGGCCTAAATCACTCTCAATCTGAGAGGAGACCCGGTCCAGCAGTGGACCATAAGAAGGGTCGAACAACAACATAGAGAAATGTTACATATTCAGGAACCTTTCTAGCAATACGGTTAGGACGCTTTTCCACATATGAGACATGTAAATATGATACATGGTTACCGCCATGTATATAATATCATCTTATCTGTTACCAACCCTTTGATTGCTTATTAATTTTTACCAACCACCAATTTTGTCATAATTCGTACTGTTATATTGAAGTCGAGTCACGCGCGGACCGACATAATTGTTTATCAGCGCATTGGGTGACCGTATACCCAGCTGTCCTAATAGACTCAATTTGATATACTAGATTTATAATATTCTCTTCATCAATCAAACTAACAATTTCTCTTCATTCGTCGACATTAGCATTGTACTTATTGTTGTCATTTTTAATCAGCATTTCTCTCATTTTTACATCAACATACTCTTGTACATCACGATAGTGCCGGATATACATACAGAGCGTAACATTAGGCGAGATGAAACTAGACCCGGCCGCAAATTGAACGAAATTTCCATTACGCAACCGCCAGCAAAGGGAAAAGCTTTATATTGTAAACTTAACGGCGAAAACTTAGGGGCGTCCTACGAAATCTGAAAATCGTATGAATAATTTAAAGGTATTAATACACCGGTACATTCGTTCTGCGTTGTGTAATCCCTCTGAGGGTTTACAACACGTTGCGGGCACCGAACTTAATTTAACGTGTTTAATGAGAACTTCGACGAACGTAATCCAAATGAGTTCGAATTAATTAACAAAATACGGCTGCGGGCGTGTTGACACTGCTCACGGGAATCGTGCCGTGTGTGGTATTCTCATGGAGATATATTAGAGGGGGGGAGTCAGTCTGAAATGTATCCATCGAAGAAAAAGAGAAGGTAAATTAGTTACTTATCTGTGTATCTTTTTTATGTGTGATTAGACAAAGACAAGTATAGTTCTCTCATCTTCCCTCTCTTATTATTAGTAGGACAGTCACACTCACAGGCCTGCCCTGCTAGTATATACATATTTATGGTCAATTTATCTCTCACCTATTGATACCACTTTGCTTTACACACATTTAAAGTATAGATCGGAACTAGGATTTCAGCATTTTTGAAGCATTCTTATTACATTTCTTACTGTAGTATATTACATGTTTAAAAATATTGCTGTCATATGTATATCATCAAAAAGAAGGAATCGTCTAGCAACGCCCTTATGATCTATGTATGCAAATTATAATGTACATGTCAAGTAGCGCCATCTATTACTGATATTGGGTATTAAGCAACAGTTGGCGCCAAATGGTTATCATAATTGCACGTAACATCGACTTGAAATCTATCCACCCCGCAATATTTTATCGCCAAGTAATAATAAAAATTAACTAATAACCAGTGGTCTGTAATCAGCTATCTTGTTCTTTTATCGAAGGTAGAACATAAATCATGAAACTACTGGACTCCATAAACCATTTCGTAGGTATTTTATCGCTCCATGTTTTTACCTTGCGCGATATGCGATAACCGATATGTTTATCTTATTGATGTAAAATACAATACAAGGCATAAACTAAGCCGACTTTAGTGGACTCCCTAAATATGTACTAAAACAAATCCTCGTGTAGCTCAAATCTTTGACAAAAGAAAGTCTAAATAAAGTATAAGAAGCAAAATGAATGCAAATTATACTGAATTATCTTGTAGGTACTGTGCCTGTCTACCTCATTAGGCACTTGGTGTGATGGTGTAGTAGTAGCATTTTAAATGACATGAAGACAAATAACATGGTCCACCAGACTGTTCCATTGTTGATTATCGTATCGTATGCCTCCAATTAAACCTTTTTATGTAGTCTGTTAATTATGTCACAATTTGGTCGCGTAATAGTTCGTACGCACAACTATAGTATGTTTCAACGCTTGGTACATAATAATGAAGGCTCAACGGCAAATTAGTTAATCAGTTCGCGAGATCCATTAATGCACACGTTTAGATTCCCATTGCGAGCAATTCACTCATTAACTGTAATTACTAATAACTAATGTTACACAGTTTCCAATAACAAGCATCAATATTTGTTAAACGGAAAATGTATTTTCATTTAACGCTTATTTATTTATTGCGTCACAAATGCATAGAAACAGTTATAAGATTAACTTTAAATTACTAAACTATATTACATGATATACAGATTCTTAGGCTCTTCATATTGAGCTCATCAACATAACATAATTAATTATAACATTATAATTTTTTTACTTTTCTATTATCTATTCGCGAGTTTTTGAAATTATCAAATTATTGAGATGTCGAATTAATTTTCATTTCAAAAAATTAGATTACCTGCATTTTACGTGCTTCCTACAAAGTAGGCGTTTAAAGTTTGTTGCATATAATTTTCAAACTAAACTGCTGGAATATCTTAACTATTCTGAAGTCTCCTGATGTCGAATCAGGTCAGATTTCAATAAGGAATTGAAGCCATTGTACATGCTGTTTCATGTATGCTTGCATTCGCTTAAATTTCCGCTTCCTTGACCTTACAGTTCAAGTAAAATTATCTAACGACGAATAAAACCACCAACAATACACTAGGAATCGTATTAAACAATCTAAGCACGTTTCCCGTATTTCAACGGTCGAAGCGCAAAAGAACCATATCGTTATGCCTATACCCCAAAACCGACCACTTCAAAAACAATATAAAATCTCACACCCCTCTAAACACTCCCCCGAGATCTGATAGATAAAACCTTCAGAACCCAAGCTTCGTTTAGTTGGCGCCAAATCTTGATAAAAGGCCGAAAGTCCCTCGATATAACAACGATTTATTACTTGAGGTCTCATGAGAGGAATTGTTGAAATGTTCTGAGCATATGCTTAAGGATCTAACCTTACACCGTTGTATAACAGGTGTTTTGGTTTTATCAGATAAAAATTTTTGTAACTCAAAAAAATTCTTTTTTTTATTCAGCCAATCAATCAGTTCAATCCATATTTGACCAGTAGGGCAAAATATGGCCCTAAAAAATATCCTGTATATTCGTTGACCAAAGCAGGAACCATTAAATGGGTTGGTCAAAAAAGACAATATTACATAACGTAAACATTTAACCCGTTAATGGCCTTAAAATAATTTAACGGTTTATTAATTGGAGTAATACAAATGTAACTAATTGTAGATTAATTACTTCCAGTTCATTAAACATCTCAGCATACAATTTTATCAAACAAATCTTACCAAGAAAAGACTCTGTAATCAAAACTTTAACATAGTTATAACAAATCCTTATAATCATAGTAAAATGTATTTATATAACTTGAAATGCCATTTATTCGAAGCGAAATTACATAACAAGTGGCACAAAAAGCGCCACAATACACGACATGATACACTCGAGTCCATACATTACTTTTATCTGCGATTTTAAGCCAAAAATATTCGTATCTTAAAACACAAAGAGAGCTTTATGCATTCGCAATGCACTTTAATTTACAACGACAATTTTATAACCAAATGCGTCGAGTAAATAATGCATGAAACCCATTTTTACTGTGACATAACTTTTATATGGCGCGCAACTGTTTCCTCTTCCTCTTAACCCCGTTCTCAAAGAACGCTGTAAACAGTCAACACTTGAATATACAAGATGTAAATACTGCAATTTGACTGGCCTCGTGGTCGAGTGGTTAGAGACCCTGACTGCAAAACCGGAGTTCGTGGCTCCGATCCCCATCCAGGACAAACATTTGTGTGTGCAGCACAATTGTTTGATCTGTTTCGGGGCGTAATAAAAATATCTATATAAGTACTATATTGTATGCATATATGTATGTTTATCAGCTGTCCGGTTACCATAACACAGGCATTAAATTGCCGAATTTGGGATCAGACAGCCGTGTGTGGAATTGTCCCCAGTTGTTTATTTGTTTATTTCATTAAATTGTGAGCTATCGCGTTGCGGTGCGGTGTGACTGGCGGCGCTGTTGTGCGGAAGCAAGGGTATAGTTTCATTCCCGCTTATGATTTGATTTACGTTTACGATAGTTCCATAATACTCATCAGTTTTTTTATTCGAAATCAAATTTGGAATGTGTTATTCGTCTCCAGCGTTCATACTACAAGAGGTTAGACTACGAGTACGTCAAGAGTTCCTTTAGTGGACTATGGATACAAAAGCAAATTTGAAATGTTTGATCACATGGAAATGCCTGCCTACGGGAAACAGTCGCAATTGGAAGTCAGAGGTGTACAACTAAGCTTTGTGGGCCTGTATTTCAGGACTCCCGGTTTCCTCCATTTCATAACGGTTACAATATTTTTAAGACACTTCGGAGTACCTATATCGCATTGTAATTTTAAGTTTGGAATTATCATGACAGAAAATCATTGTTATACAAGGATTGGTGATTGTATATACGAGAGTGTGTTTACATAAATAAATATGTGTGTGTGTATTTGCGTGCTGACAGCTGTTCGATAAGGTGTGTGCGACAAACTTTACTCAATCAGGTCAGCAGGCTTTGTGGCTCGGTAAAATAAGTAATAAATTAGATATAGCTTAGGTCAAAACAGTAGTCGCAACTGTTCCCTGCCTACAGACAACTGCGCCAATAGATTAGTGTCAATTACTCCGCTTAATATTAGTTAATAAGACAATTAGCTGGTATTAATTTGGTAATAGCACTAATTTGGTGGCTAAGTGCCCGCAATACAATATCAGTCTTATAACGGTATAATGTTCATTATAAGGCTAATGTAAGACCTACATATGTACATACATTCGCTTGCTCCAGTTCCTAACCTCAAACACTAATGCTTTCTATCCAAAGTTGAATGCAATTAGGTACCAACCGAACTTACTTTATATGTATTCTATGAATGTAACATTCTGTTTTATTGAATCACCTCCAAGTTTATGAGAAATTGAAACATTGTTACATTTGATGCGAGTCGGTGGGATTTTTGCAATATTTACAATTTAGAACTTTAATATAAATTTATATTAAGAACTTTAACTTCGAAAATCCGAGGCGGAAAATGGTTTGTTATTAAAAATTGCATACGTAGGTATTTTTAATTAATTTCTATTTTTATTTTTCAACCCTTCATATTTTTTTCTATAGGACACTAGTTTTTTTTATAATGGAAAGGTTTTACCTTCATATCGCATACTATACATTTTAGTTACAGCCCCGATCGCTTCACATAACTATAGTAATATATCGCACTAAATAACAATTATTGCAATGATCATCTGTTTGATGTTAGGTACAATGCGTATTTGGTATTCCGTCCGGAATTCCATACATATCTTCCGACTGCTATATCTTTATAGATCAATATATCCGGCTGCACCTACTCGCATATTAATGTACAGAATGTGATAGATAATGTAATGAATTAAGCAATATCCGGCAAGAGATTGATTTGTATTTGATATTGATAATTGACATTGTATTTGATTGGAAAATATTGTAATTCTGATATGTAAAAGGAACTTAAAAAATTGAGGCCTGTTTTCTAAGAAAATTCTATTATTCTATTTATGAATGATACATGTATGTATGCAATCGGAAAGAAACACATATCGCTGCTTTTCATGAATACCCGCACAATCCAAAATCCACATTTTTACAGGGTAGCTATTTGAAAATTAAACAATAAATCAATACAGTAGAATATAACCAATTACAAAACGACATTTTTGCTCGCCATTATGCCGGTTTTGGCGTTATGAATGTGAGAGTCTTACTGAGTATGAAATAAGGAATGTTTTGGATTTATTTGTGTTATAAACTATTTTGAGTTGTGCGAGTATTCAGGAAAAGCAGCGATATGTAGAGAGAGTATAGCGGTACGTACGCGGGGCGGGGCCGGTCCAGGGCGGTGCGCGAGCGGCGCGTGCTCACCTCGCGGCTGAACAGCTCCGCGGGCAGCGTGGCATCTGTGTCGTGCCTCCCCACTAGGTACGAAGACTCCGTTTCGTCGTTGCCTGCGCAGTTCATACAACATCTATTACGCGGTATTCTGGTCTCGTGGTCGAGCGGATAGAGACCCTGACTGCTTCGATTCCCACACGGGACGAACATTTGTGTGTGCGGCACATTTGTTGGGTTCTTTGTGTAGGTGTAATAAAAATATCTATATAAGTACTACATCATATGTATGTATGTGTATCAGCTGTCCGGTCACCATACACAGGCATTAAATTTCCTAATTTGGGATCAGACAGGCGTGTATGGAATTATCCCCGGTTATTTATTTATTCAACGGCGGTTTCAAACGGAGATTGGGATCTTCTTATTATATAAAAATGAATGTTTGTCTATATGTCCTTTATATGTAGAATTGTAAACTATGCATTGCATCATGTGATGATCTTTAACGAAGTTGTTGTGCATGAGCCCGCGAAGGTTTCCGAGTTGGTACGACCAATTGTCGACAGATGGCGCTACTGTCATTCCAATGAGTTTTTTAATTGGTGGCGTAGCAACGCGCGCAGTGTACAGCTAGTTTGGAATATAAATAGTGTGTGCAAACTTATGTTTAATACCTACAACCGTATATGCACAAGTATAGGCATTTACAGTCTCATTTGGAATCGAATAGCTAGGTGTGGAATTTAATTATTATTATTAGTAGTATTCCGTAAAGAATTACCTAGAGTTAGAAGTATTTTCGCAGTTTTTCTGTTCATATATTCAACTCACCTAACTGTTCAACTTGCAACTCGTTGCCCGTGAAGTGAGCCCTCAATTGAAAGAGATATGTCATTATCTGTAATATTGAAGTTTAATATTAATTTGTGATACAGGAATATTTTCTTTGCTTTATATAAATATGTTGTTGCTACTATTTATAAAAGAGCTGGAAGTTTTTGACGGTTACAAAGGCAGTAGATGATTCTACAGACCATTTATTGAACGATAAAAGACTAATTCTTATTAACACCTAATACTAACTGAATTCACACTAACAGTCCCTACAGCCCTGTTGGGAGTCGGTTACAGATGTCCATGGGCGGCAGTACCACTTGTGACTGCTGCCGGCTCGTTTGCTACTCTATTAAAATATTTAAAAAAATAGTCAACGTGGTAGACTCTGGCCTAAATTCCTCTCCTTATCTATATATTAATACGTGAAGCGAAAACTTTGTACCCCTTTTTACGAAAATTGCGCGCACGGAGGAGTATGAAATTTGGCACACTTAT
>DWGJ01004981.1:0-10912 GCA_018246895.1 Aspitha aspitha aspitha
GTTTATATATATATATATATATATATATATATATATATATATGTATATATATATATTTGCAAATGTTGGTTGCCATATACCAGTAATTTTTTTTTGTTTTTACACGTTGCTTCGGCTAAGATTACTGAAGATAAATTAGCGGAATGCAAATACTCTTATAACCAGAGAAGGAGATCCAGCAATCACATGGGTTAATTCATGCTTAAGGTACATATTAAATGAATATACATAGATAGCATATCATAATTATTATTTTTAAATAGTTATTGATATACATATACTTAATACAAAGACAAGACATTACTATATGCTATGTAGATAACGCATTCCCTCCTTTGTTTGTTGCATCGCATTAAATTTTTCTCGTGGGGATGGAGACAGAAAGTCTGCCCCTCCGGCAGGCGCAATCGTTACGGAGGCGCGTCAGTCTGCATAGGCGAGCATGCGCACTTTAAGCATCCGAGCGTTTGACTAACAGAGTGAGGAGGCACGTCGCTTCACGCTCGCGACTGCGAGTCGCGAATGGCCGCCGTTCCGCCGTCGCGCCGCGCCACCCGCACCCGCAGTTCTCCCGACGCGCCAGCTCCGCGCGCTACACGCTGACTGCATCATGGTGAGTCATTGCTAACTGCGAAACTATTCGTTTCTCGACCTTTAAATGCTAAGGTAAAACTCATTTCGCCTACTCTCTGCAACAATGAAATCATAATATTCAAAACGAAAACTTTGAACTCAATGGACTGTCTTGACTTCGTGAAGTCTGTTTGTTTTATGCTTAACGTAATTAATGGTATTAAATTGATATTGTAAAAATGTAATTCATACCAGATAGTTAAATTTAATGATGAAGATGAATTACAACACTAAAATAGTGATCCGACCTTATAAATTTTATATAAATATTACAGGTAATGGACAACCGAACGAATGAAGACAACAAAAATGAACAGAGTTCCACGATATTTGTTTCTAATTTTCAGAATGGAGAGACCGTTAATTATTCTGTAATTATTATTAAAGGGATAATAACTGCAGGAGAATGCAACAATCATGACCAAATCAAGTGTATTGCTTCCTGCAATGGATTGCAATGGGACTCAGAATGGAATATATACAATAAGGAATTCAAAGTGATAGTGGAACTAAAAAGAGGAGAAAATGTTATTGCGCTTGAATACAACCTCCACCAGCGTAAAACTTTAATGTTAGAATATACGCCTAGAAAAACAAACCTAAGAGTAACTCCCGTTTACATCATTTGTCAAGGTCACGATGGATGTTTTCAAAGTCCTCCCGATGTGGATAGCTCTATTGATAGTGCATGTAATCGAATAGTGATCGGTGCAAAATTGATCCAAAGCTTAACAGCTGAAAAATTGTTTGAATGTGGTGTCGGGCGTAAAACTTTTCAGTTGGAACATGAAGTTAATCATAAAAGACCTGAGTGTGTCATATTTAGAAGTAACCTCAACGTGAATAAGGCCCGTAAAATGAAACAAACAGATTTGTGGTCTCATTTTGGCAGAGAACTTATGCTTTCCGACTTAGGAAGCAACGAAAGAAAGTTTTTGGCATTTATTTCATGCACAAGATTTAAAGGTACTGATATCGATAAACCAATGACACACGACGAAATTGTCTCTTTTACTGAAGCTTATGCCGCATTAGGAGGAGGTGGTTTAGCACTATTTGGAACTGCTTGCCTATATACATGGCCGACTTCCATAGAAGACATAATTCCCAAATTTTTGGATTCTACTCCCGTTAACACGCGAAGATTTATGGATGACAGTGGATATCGTGGTACTTTAGGAGGATGTTTTGCAACTACCTTAGGATCAGTATTTCACGAATTAGGTCATACATTCGACCTAGGACATACCAAAGATGGAATAATGGGAAGAGGTTTTGATAATATAGATCGGGTATTTTTAGTTGGAGACAAGAGATCAGTGCTAACAAAAGACAATATGAATAACTATAACGGTAAACCCGTACAACATTCGACAGTTTCTCTTCAGCGTAATATCAGTGTAACAATGAATGTGGCAGAACCCCTGAGAGTGTTGGGTCCAAGAAGCAAAACAACCTTAGGAAATTTTGCTTCATTGACTAAATCTGATATAGTAAGAAGAAGTCCAAACATCACCCCTATCCAACGACCGTCTAGCGTATATTCAAATATTACCAACAGATTAACAGATTCGAAAAAAAATATCAATCGAATTAATGGAAACGATCCCATTTATTGGACAAGAAATTGTGCTGTTTTATTGTCATATCATCGATGGTTTAATAACGAATATGGCAGAGAACGACAAGCAATAACAAGATATCTAAAATTCGATAAAAATAAAATGATGATTATTTCGACAGCTGGAATAAGAATAGTTGAAGTACGAGACGAATCAAATGGAATGGTTTTGGATTCATATGAATTTACCAATCTTCTTCCAGAAAAGAGATTTTTAGTGCCGTTCACGTTTTCACCTAAGAGTAAAGTGTTAACTATTGTGGTTGAAGACGACTTAGGAAATGTTTTAAAGCAGACATTTACTTATTAGATGTTTTTATACTCAACGATGACAATAACGTGATAAGATGAACTAGTGTTATGCTTAGGTCACTGATAAATGTGACGTTTTAACCAAAAGCAACATCCCATTACATAAATTAAAGTGAAAATTATTGTAAAGACAAAAAAATATAAACAAAAATTATAAAATGATCTTAAATTGTAAGCTAAGTTTTGCTAGCCGTTATATGCTAGATAATCATGTTGTGCTACCTACCTATATTATAACTTAAACTTGAGTGAAATTGTATTTTTTTACGATCACAGATTGGATATTGGCATAATGTTTAGAATAAGGGTCGTGTAAAACATGTGTATGTGTTTAGTAAAGTAATTGTAAGTACTGAACCAATTTAAAAAGTTCTAAATCCTTACACTTGTGTATAGGCTCCGCTAGGAGCTACTTATTACCTATTTTTAGTTTTCACTTATATCAATAACCATTTATTAATAATCTGCTACTGTAAAACGGCTCTGTACAATGACTACACACAATACTTTGAGACCATTGTACTGTAACAAATATTTTTTTAAACCTGGTGTAAGAAAATCGAACTTTTTGAATTGACTTTGTGTTGAATTTTAAATATGATGGAATTAAATTATAAATAATATTCCAAACACTATTAATTTATAACTTAGTGTTGTAATGAATTAATCCTCATTCACGTGGAAATTTTGGAAGTAATAATAATAATTGCTAATTTTAAATACTCATTCATACTCACCGGAGTAGTTAAACCATGCTCACTTAATTGTATTTAACGTAATGCATTCTAATTATATATGTAAAAAAAAAATATTTTTATTATTGCTAATATATTTGGAACATTATTCTTAAATTTAATATCATTACATGAACGGTAAAGCTTATATCAAAGTATCGGTAACGGTTAATTAACGGGTATCTAGGCCACTAATGTCAAACAGATGTGGAAAATGAAAACATACATTGACATTTTATTCATGTAATTATTGTCGTTTCGTTTTTCAGTAATCAGATCAAATTGAATTCTTAAACTTGAATAGTAGTGCAATTATCTTTGGTTTCAAAATTGATAGCTTGGAAATATAACTTTTACCAATTAATATTAAAAATGGTGTACGTTATGAACTCTATTGTACTTTAAACTTGGGCTAATTTTGTAATGGCGAGTACATCAATAACAACGCAAACAAAACTTGAATTTATATTTTCGAATATAAATTTCTTTCCATCCGTAATCAATGGACGGATAAATACCATAAAATTCATCAACGCTGCGTCTGACCTGCTTGGCATAGTTGGTACGTAATCATAGTATTTTTATAAAGCCTAAATTATAAACGTAATGTAGCGTATTCTATAAATAGTCCATTTTTTACAGAACGCCTAGGAAAAATATTCGCTCCTGTGAAATATGACATGCAAGGAAATCTTGATGTAAGTTTATAAGAGTGAAGTCTTAAATTAAGCTATAGCTAAATGTTTGAGCTAATACTTCTGTTAGATATGTACATGGTTCGTGGTAGATATTACACCTAGATTAGTCTCCGAGTTGTAGCTAATTGTTGTGCCAGACAGTATGTATGTGTGTGTGCCGGTGTGCATGTGTGTTTGTGTGTATGAACTGTTGAAAGGTTTACATTATAGGTTATTAATTATCTAAGCTAATCACTGCCTTATAATTAAATATATATAAAACAATGATTCAGGAAAAGCTTAAAATAGGTATTATTGTTGTTATATAGAATCATAGTCATGTTTCCGGCTGCTAAAATTGCATTACAATAATTGGCATTATAATTGGTGTAATCAAACGTACTTTAATGCTTAGCAAAGTTGATTATGTAATAAAAGAGTTATCCTGTTACAGAAAATCAAGAAATATTTAAAATTTAATGAGGAGTCCTGCTTGCTAGAATTAATGCTTGAGGAGAAATCAAGAGGAGAATGTTTCGGAATTGAAAGTGTCTTATGGCTTAACAGGTATGATAAAATGGCAATTAGTGTTAAACACAAGTATAAAACCACTGAATGTTACATGATAGATAAAACAGTAATTAAAATGTGTTTTTACATTTTAAGTATTTGTAATATAAAAAACTATGTATAGTAATTATTGTAAAATTCCTAGATAACAGGCTGCTTATGTTGTATCAATACATAAAGCACTCCTATTGACAAATATATAGCATATTTAAAAAAATTTAAAAAATAAATTTAATTGCAAATTGTAAAGAAGTCTGCACACTATAATTCTTCATAATGTTCTTATGATGTGTAAGTCTGCTATGTCTGACATTGCCATCACGGTAGACCTTAGAAATTCAACTATAAGGATATATTATTACTGTTATTATTAGTAAAACCTAAACTAAAAATTGAAACTTAAGTGTTATACCTATATAGCTAAAGATTTCCTAGAACTTTGGATTATCTTATCATCATAATGCTGATAAACGGTTATCAAGGTAATGATTCATAAAAACAATTAACACAGATACTTAAATAATGCAATTAAAGTTTGTGGAGGAAAGTATATTGTAATTTATATTAGTTAATATAACGATCTGAAATTATAATAAATCATGCTTTAAATTTCAGAGCATTACTTTTCTTTGAGTTGGCATTTCAAGAAATTCTCTCTAGACTTCAGGCTAGAAACTGTGACGTGATAAATATGAAAGATGTCTTCACAGTGGCCTACGAAGGTTCAGTAAAGAAATATCATAACTGGATCACCCAACAACTGTTCACGGTCAGTTAAGTCAAAGTAATACCGATTCAGCTACAGCGATAAGTAATTTTTATTATAAGTTCCAGGCACTAGTTTGTGGATGCCAGTTACATATTACAGATGACGATCACAGTTCCGAGGAGTAGTTGTAACTCTTCTATGACCATTTTCAAAAAATGTACTTATTAGTACTAGCTGAAATTTATACCGGCAACCTTTTTTTACCTATAAATATTACTCAAAACAGTGAAAATTCCACTTTTTTTTATTACATAAGAGCCAATTTGTCATTGTCAAAAAGCTGATGTTTTTATTGAATTTTTTTCTTTCAGCTCATATGTAAAATGTCTCCTACTTTTCCTCAAATCATGAAATCTTTGGAGGTGGAAAATGATACGGAATTATTTGAAACTACTCTGGCAAATTTTAATGTGACTTTACATCTTGTAAGATGTAAAATCGATGACTTTATGAATGATAATAACATAGTTTCATGAAAGGAAATTATTATGTCCTAATATTATTTCTATTACTACGAGGACATGTTCTGTGTACTAAAATCTTTAAAAAGGGTTTATTATTATAGTTATGTGAAGTGATGTAAAACTACTAGTATTTGCCAAAAATGCTTAAACACTCAAGTCACAACCATGGCTTTTTGTTTTGTGTTTTAAAACAATTATACCTCAGAAAACTTCATTGAAGTATATATTTCCTGACAAATGTCATCTAGAATTTTTCTAAATGTAAATAAATAGCTTGTTTTCTGGGCATACAAAATCCATCTTAAGATTCTATTTGATTCTCATCACAGCCAAAGGCCTGCCTGTCATATAATAAAGTAATTGCATGATAGCTAAACAATATTTTTAATTTAATAATACTGTCTGAGGCTGAATTTGTATGTTATTGACCTTATAATTTTATGTATAGATTATCTCTATTAGAGAACATATTATTTTCCTCTATACTATAAGAGGAGACTCTAGCAGTGGAACAATTAAAGGGATGAAAAAGTTAATGGTTTTTGAACATGTTAGAAAAACGTTTGAGTCAAATGGTTTAGTAAGATATTTATGTCCCTTATAAGATAGTGAGACCAAGCCACACTACCTACACCTCTCATATTTATATATCGTCCAGACTAATGAAAGCAATTTTATAGAAACTTGTAAATATAAGCAACTTAAAGATAGATTTTGATGGTATTGTTTACTATTTCGGTATCAAATATTTGGTGGGCATTTATATTTTTGGCATAGCAAAATAAATTTGTTTAAATCGCAAAATCATTCTGATTTAACTAATTATGTTATTTTATAGATACCTACATCATTCTGGTATCAATCAACTTTAAGAGTGAATTCAGTTTGCTAGGGGTTTGGTATTTAACACTATTTTGGGAAGTGTTTCAATTGTACCCAAATAATAGGCTATGACAATGTATTATTTTTATCAATATTATTTGCCTGTTGTAAGTTATCTAATAAATATTTATTGACACAATATTTTATGTAATAGTTATTGTTCATTTATTATATAAGGTTGTTTTTAATTTAATAAGGCATTTTCTTAAATGCATTTTTAATATTTTTTGTGAGACATTGCCAAAGTTTTTTGTTGTAAATTAATGCCTGTTGTAAGTAGTTTTACGATTGTTATATTATTTCAGTGTTTTATTGTTTTAATGATAACCACTAGTAAACTAAAAATTATACATGATGTTGTTGTACTTATAAATTCTTTTAATGAAATACAGTTAGCTTTTCATTTACCAGAAAGTCAGTTGGTGCTGTTGTGAAAACTAATGTTAAACATATTATCAAATAGTTTGCACATTTTCATACTATTATAAACTTTTGAAACAAACCACTAAACCATTACAGATTCTAAAGGCAATTCTTTTAAGAAACCCGTACTCATTATGTGGAATAAATATGAAACTGTTTTAATGCTGCTCTTTTACAGCAGATACTTTCTAAATGATTTCCAGTGTTTTGATTATCAATACAGCAAATTTTTTCTATGTATTGTGTCCAGAATTGACTGATAAGTTGTTTGTGTTAAAACATTTAGCTAGCATGTGTAAACACGTTTAGCTATGTTATCAATTCTTCGTGTGACAAAAATATATGCTTTTAGCAACAGACGATGCCTGGTTCAAAGCTATGTAACTTAATATAATTTCTAATAATGCTACTGCCCATAATGATGCATGTAGTGTGGTTTCTGTAGGTGTGCTCAATAAATATGGATTAAAAAGAAAGAAACTTATAAGTGGCATCTGCATTAGTGTAGTCAACATCAAAAATCCAGCCAGTTCCGGTACCTGAAAATGAAGTATATAAAAGTGATAGATTCCATATAAATAAAAACCATAGCTACTCCTATATACATGTAAATAGACACACATTTGCTTTACGAGATTTTGTAAAAATTTTATGTAATATATTATGTACTTCAATTAAATGACATAAAACTTGTATTTATTGTATTACTTACTTATATTACTAGTAATTACTTGTATTACTATTCAAACAACTCACCCTGCAACATAGGTTCCCATAATGACCAAGATAAAGTCTGATAAATTCAAGAATGCTCAGCAAAACAAATACAGTTGCGCAGAGATATTTTGAAAGATGTCCCAGGCTATGAAACTGAAAGATTAGATTATGTTAATTACCATTTACTTACTAGTTAACTAAAGTACAAACTAGACAAGAAAGGCTAGTTCAATTTGCACTGATTTAGACTCTTAACCAACTGGCGGCTTTTCCATTGAGTGCAGAATAAAAAATTTAAGATTACCTAAACAAGTAAAACAACCCACTATTTAGTGAATATAATTTAAGTTGGACTTCATGTTTGACATCCATTTATGCTTCTCAACCTGGAGATAACTTCTAGCTGGTATATTTAGTAGATACCTTAGGTTGCTGTTATTTGTGATTCATATATGCAAAATTTCAATGGCCAGTCGAAAGTAATAAGATAAGATAACACTATAAAGGAAATAGACAGAATTATAAGTACTCAATTTTAAAGAAAATAATATACACCTACACAATGTAAGTACTATAAAAAATATATTAAGTATAGAAAATAAAAGCAAGCAGTGAAAAACTCTAAGCAGTGTTAATACTTTATCACAAAACAACAATTTTAACAAAACAAAAACCAACTTCAAAAACTTACTATTCCAAAACAAATTAACTAAAAAGAAAAAATAATTACGTATTCCTCTACAACTTAATAATCAACATACTTTTTGTACTAGGTACCTACCCACTATAATATATGTATAATGTAAGTACAATTACTTTTTAAGAGATTCTTTTAAGATCTCTTTAAGAAATTCGGCCAAGTAGCGTTGATTTGCCTCTAAGAATTGAAGAATTCCGTTATTTTATCATGGATCGCATAATCATAAAATAACCAAATTTTCACTAAATCACCCTTAAGGTATATATATGCTTTCCAATAAAAAAAGGATCATCAAAATCGGTTGGCATGAAATTGAGTTATTCGTACATTTGTTGCGCATATAATGCTAATTTAAGACTTATGTGTTTTTCTCATGGATGCCATTGTCAGAACTGAACCAAATTAAAATGGGACCATATGGGAAGCAACAGCTGTCGATTAAAAAAAATTCATCAAAACCGGTTCACCCAGTCAAAAGTTATGAGGTAACAAACATACAAAAAAAAACATACAAACGAATTGAGTACCTCTTCCTTTTTTGAAGTCAAATAAAGTAATCAATAACTAACACTTAAAAACCTAATAGAAACTCAAATATCAAGACATAACATAAATATATATTTTTTTATCCACGTCTGCGTTCAGGATTTATGTTAAGTACCAATTTATATAAAAAATTTAGATGATACTAAAAATCGTTTACCTACTAAGGACTTAATAAATTAATTTACATTATTATTAAACAAAGCACGCTATTTTACCTTACAATATAAACAAGAACCGTTCACAATCATCCACACAATGTAGATATAAATATTAAAATATAAGCATTTTTGAAGTCTTAACATTATGCGATAATTCATTTTTTAATTCGAGTTTTAGAACAAAAACTTCTCTGCAAGCTATAGCTGTATGAATGAATTGCTAATATTTTCTTAAAAAACGAATACCTGTTAATAAATAAAAATATATCAGGTATACTGTTACTCTAATTTTAAGTTTGCCTAGTATTATTGCTATGGGAACAAGAAGTTACATTGTAACGCTATGATACTTTGTCTGATTGTCTGTCCTAAAGATAACAATAGTCTTCTCATAAGAAAAAAAATACAATGTATTCATAATATGTATATACTTAATTAATTTTGTATTTGAATGAAATAATATTCTAATGCATTATACTATTGATAGCTTTACCGCGACCTTTACATTTTAATTGGATGGCTTCGTTATTTAATTTTATACACATACAGTGTTGGCAGACTCGTGAAAATTTTTTATTGTTGTTTCTTTAAAATTATTGTACATTTAAAAAATATGTTTAAAATATTAAAAAATATTTAAAAATAATTAATCAACTAATTATTAAATTAATAATTAATTTTAAAATATGTCGTCTGAAAGCTCTAGTGTAAAAAAAATCTAAATAATTGTATATTTAGATGATATGCCAAGAATTGTTCAATAAAATTTTCTTTTTTGGAGGTGTATTTAAAGTCGAATCATGAGAATTAGAACTTTTATCACTCATTATTACAATATTTTATTTTATTATGAAGAATATTCCTCGATCACACAAATTAGAATCAATATGCTTGAGATCAATTACATATTTCTAGAACTTTTTTCTTTCTGTCGTACATTCAGAATATACACACTGATGACCATAAAACTAACCAATCATATTAAATGTATATCAGAAAGTATACTTATGTATTATTGGCTGATGTTATTGTCACGAAGCTGTTGTTACGCCGCCTATTAGACATATTAGGAAACATTTACTCGGGATTAATGGCGGGATAATACGCCATATTTATTCAGAAACCTGTTTTATAAATTATTTTTTGCAGAAAATTTCTGTCATTTAAAATTATTGTATTTTTATCAAGATTGTACGCTTAGGATTGAGGATCGTAAAATTCATGAAATTATGGTACATGTGCAATAGTTATTGTACATCTGCTGGTACTGTACACATATCTATTATAGGTATTTATTAAGCATTTGTTTATTATGCCATTATTTTTTACGAATGCGACACATTCATCTAGAGTTTTAAGTTTTTGTAATATTATAAAAGTGCATGTCATACAAATCACTGTGTATTGTAAATTTTTAATTATCGTGTCTGACTTGTTTTAGTGTCCTTAATAGGAAATTTAAAAAAAGATAAATACTGCTCTCTAAATAGAACAAAGCTATGAAAATTATTCATTTGTAAGAAAAAAATTATGCACAAAGATACTTTTACTCACCTCTACATTCCTAGCTTAAAAAGTAAAAAATTGAAGGTAATGAATTGAGGAAGTATAAAATGTTACGTATGTAGTATGTACATAATATGTATTTAACCTGTTCTTGTATATCATAGACAATGAAACTCGGGTGAATCTTTGGAAAAAATTAC
>DWGJ01004982.1:0-10911 GCA_018246895.1 Aspitha aspitha aspitha
CATCTGTGAGTCCCCCCCTAGCTAGTGCGATGTCACATATTTTTCAATTTTACATTTGGAAATTTATGAAAGCAGCAGTGTTCCAACCATTTATATGTATATTATTTATTATTGAAAAAATGTGACGTCACATAATTTGAGATCCTTCCCCGCCCCTTGTCACCCAATGTTACCTCTCCCTTAATGTGTAACGAAATTTATGGATGTCCCTTAACAACTCTACTTCAAAACCGATGTATTGCAGTGCATGTCCTTATATCGGAAATAACAATTTGAATTCAAACTCAACCGCCTCAAACCAGTTACCATCAAAAATTACTCTTCTGTCTCTATAACAATAACTAAACTTAGCTAGATTTAATTCAGATAACGTAAATTATTTGTTTACGTTAAGTTCAGCAATTTGTCTTAGTTGCTTTAAAGTAAGAAACGCTTTAAAAATTACATTGTTTTCTATAACAAAATCATCGCTTGTCGTTAACTCGTGCCTGGTGGAACTCCGCCGGGAAGCATCGCCGGGCGGTTGTAAGAACAACGGATATCGTTTTAGGGTTTTGAAAACAAACCATGAAATATGGGTAGGCCTTTGATGAATCGCTTCCCCTCGTCGAGGCGATGCCGTTCACGAGAATTGCGAAATATCTCAAACGCTTCTGGTCTAATTTCTAGTGTTAGGTTAACATGTATCAGGTCAAATGTGACCTTTATGAGATTGAGATATGTGCAAGTTGGAATGATCAAAATAACAATAGTAAATACAGAACAACAAAAGTTAAGAAAGACTTTATTGCATAAACATATGGAAGTATGTATGTTTTATACATTTAAGGTAAACTTGTACAATTCCACTCGAGGCAATACCTACATTTATATAGGTGCAAATGTATTTATGTCGTAAGATTCCATGATACTTGTCCTAGAAACCACATTCCGTCGCTGAAGGGATTGTTACGATAAGTTTATTTATGGAATTAATTCAAGTTTTCGAATTATGACCACCGGAGTAATTAGCATTAGCGGATAAACATACAATGGTCACGGGAATTCGAAATATATTTTCGTTCAGTAACATAAATTTAAATAATTGCAGTTTATAATCGATTGTTAGCTTATAGAGGTTGGAAATAACAAGATATTTGAAAACTTTTTCATTCTATCATTTAATTTCAGGGTTATTAACGATTGATAAAAAGATTTTTTTAAATTTATAATGTCGTCACAATCTCGTTTGGTGGAAAGCGATTTATTCTACTTTTGAAATTCTCTACGTTTTATGACACTACTAGTGGACCTAACCACGCGTTCCCGTGGTTATACATACATGTCAAATCATATACATAAATGTATGTCACATATCGTGCGTTCAGAAATTTATTTTATGTGAAAATTTATTGATAATTGACTTTTGTTATTAATTTATTTTATAAAAACTATCCTATCTTTTAAGTTGGATCAAATAATTATATATGAACAAAATTTCATTGAAATCGGGTCAGTGGTTTCGGGGATTATCGCAAAAGAACATCGTGACACGGGATTTTTATGTAATATATAACAGATAACACTATAATTCATATTTATTTTATGAACCTTGCAGATAACAAACCATCTTGGATCCAGTGATCAAACTTAAATCGCTACAAGTAACATAAAGCCGTTCTGTTACTAAAATCACAATTAAAACTCTTAAAATTTAAGAGGCAGTAAATACCGAAGTAATCTGCGAAAAGACATCTGTCTCACCTTTAATTGTATCCAGAGGTCAAACAGTTGAATAATAAGCAATAAAATAGATATTTCATAACACTTACATCAGTAATGGAAAATTGTATAATTGCTTGTAATGTAATGTCACGCCAACAAAATTCGCTGGATGCTATTGAATAATTCTATTAAAATATAAATAGATTAATTGAAATTTTGAAATTAGTCAACCTATAAACGGCTTATTTATTTGTGACGAGTATTGTATTAAAACTGTTTCATAGTCGTTCTCCTTATCTGTCGAAGGTCGAGTTACCGTTTCTTTAATTTTCAATTAAGATCTCATAATCGTTTTTTTTTTTCGCTTTCAATCCGCGACGACAATTAGTATTTCCAATTTCATATCTTATTGCTTGTGTAAAACAATTAGGGTGTTTCATCAAATGAGAGTTATTGTCACGCTTAGTAAATAATTGCTTAACCGAAGAGAAATAGGTATCTCAAACCTTGGTTAATCGCGCAATAGGCAAAGTAAGATTGTTTGAAATACTTAAGGTCTCCTTAGTAGCATTGTAAGCGAACAATTCTAATATTGTACTACGGATTTGCAGATTGGCATGACTGACTGATTGTTTTCAAATGTTACTTATTTGTTATTATAGATAGATAACATTGAGAACGGATACATCAACATTTGAGATACGATTGAAAGGAGCCTATTTGTTTGGCAGTATTGGAAACCTCATGAAACATTATATATATTTTTGGTTATAAATAGATATGAAACAGGTACGTGACCGATTGATTCAAAGATAACGCACAACCGAAACTTTGAATCTTGAATCCGGAAATTTCGGAAATATAATATAGCGTAAGGAAGAAATTTTCAAAGGGTCTAGTAGGTTTCAGATTATTTAGAGCACTTCAATTATCTGGTAACAGAAAAATATGTTTCATGTTCATAATGTTCTGTCATTAAAGTGAAAAGTATGATTTAATGTGTATAAAATGTTATAAAAAAGATTAATTATAATTTATTTATAAAATCGTATCCTGTCCACATTTTTCGTGTTAAGTGAGCTACCGGTACCAATGTCGTGCATATATTGTTAAATCTAACTTCCGATATAAAACAGGATATAGAGTGCGTTTGATTTGAACTTATTTTTAGAAATTAACTAAGGTTGTAAGGTCAATATAAAAGAGAACGGATTACTGAAAGGTGAAGGTCTCCCGATATTGACAATAAATTACGAATAAGTGTATTTCGAAAACTGTGTCATACCGAACTCGTGTAGTTTATCATGCCGGTAGCTCACGATTTTGCTAATGGATAATAAATATAAATATGTATAATCAAATCGCCCTTTTCACATGCCGATATGATGTGATCACAATTCTCTCATTATCCTCACGTTATATTATAATTATATATGATTACATAAAAATACATTATAATTATACATAGTGCCCTATCAGTATCATATTTTTATATAATGTACATACATATTTGATATATTACATTACATAGAAATAAGTACGTGATATTATGTCAATATGTTTATGTACATATATGTGTGTACGCACATTTCCTTACCTCCATCATGCATTACCATCATACATTGTTATACCATCACGCCTGGACGGGGTAGGGTAGGCAAATAACACAGAGTGCTAGATATCTTACCCTTACAAAACTGATGTGCTTCAGAAGAAGCTACATTCATCACTATCTTCAAACACGAATCAGTTCATTCATACATGCAGTCAAGACTTATTGGGAGATAATACTATTAGGTTTTAAGCACGCCCTTCTACCACTGAAATGTTAGATATTACAAAAGAATAAATATGTAAGTACGTTGTTATGTATGTTATGTATGTATGTATGTATGTATGTATTTACGTTGTTATGACACAAAAAGACGCACAAAACTCCTCCTTCCATTAACACGTTTGTGTAAACATAATAACGAGGTTATGTATTATATTTACATGTTAATTAGCGTTTGTATATTTATTAGTTAGTCAATGATTACATTAGAATTAGATATTTTCATTTTATATATTTGTAATAATAACTATGGTATAAGTAAAAATATTTGGTTCGTTTTAATATCTTATTACGTACATAAAATAAAACATCCTCTTATACTATTATTGTTTTTTTTTGTTTAATTAATGACTGCTTAGTTGTTTGTAAATTAGAACTGAACGAGATTGCTACAGTTTTGTCCTTGAACCCTTTTGTCCATTAAAGTAATATCATTTCAAAGACAGACGAGAGTAATGAAAATTTGTTATTATTTCTGATGTGCTATTCTAACATATAGCTATTATCTATAATAATTTAAACGTGCCGCGTTAAGGAACTATACACGATACCAGCGAAAATATTCATCAATAACAAACAAACTTGTACGAATTGGCAGCCCTAAATGTAACCATTAGCAGCCACTATTGCAAAATAGATACTAGTCAATAACGTGCGCATTCAATCTAAAGAAAAAGGTTACAGAAATTAGAAAAAATCGGCTGATTTTTATCTAGTTTTTAATGTTTGTTTGTTTATGTTATCAATTATCATCTATCATCAACAACTCCGCATTTGATAGAAACTGTAAAACCACATTTGAAACAAACTATCTGGAAATATCTGTAGACAGCATTTTGGTTTTTATACGACATTTTAATAATCTTTTTACATAAAGTGTCAATGGACTTGTATGTTGTAATATTGGGCTAGTATGACGGTTGTGGCGGCATACCATTCAATAGATTAATTTTCTCTAGGGCTCGTCTTGCGTAGCGCGCTCTTGCATTGCCGCGTTGCCGAATACCACTTTTTCTGTACAACAACCGCAGGAGGTTTTCAATTGATGATTGTTTCACGCCGTCCTATTGTTAGCAAAAGTTTTCGCTCGTCGTTTGTCCAGGTTTCTGCATTTCCAAATGAATGACGCAAATATTTCACGTTCCATGAACTCACGAACAACTATCCTGGGTATATTCAATAATTATAGCTCTGGTCGCAGCTTCACCCGCATGAATAACAATATTTTCCCGATTTTGCAACATTTGTCGTCGCTGCTCTAGTTCTATTAGTCATAGCGTGTGGTTATATAGCCTATAGCCTTCCTGGATAAGTGGACTATTTAACACAAAAAGAATTTTCCAATTCGAATAAGTAGATCTTGAGATTAGCGCGTTCAACCAAACAAACAAACAAACTCGTCAGCTTTATAATATTGGTATAAAAGTATAGATCATAGAATTACTATCCACTGAGTTAGCTACCAAAACTGCGCTCTTAAATGAACTGATTGCGAATCGATTACAAATAACAAACAGAATCTTCCGGCTCGCGTGCAGTGTAAAGGGTCTGTTATTTTGTCTGCGGGGGAAATTACGTAGCGTCCGAACAAAGATGAAATCGCACTCCACAAACAAAAGCCACCCGAGCGAGCTATTGTTTGTGAGCAATTGAAAAATAACAACCTTATATTTTTATTACGAAATCCCATTGACTATAATATGTATTTTTGCTCTGTCTATGGGATACATGAAAGTGTCATAATCGCCGTCTATCTTTCTGTAATCGTGCACTTTTAATCCCTACAAGAAGCAGTACTCACAATGCGTCACCATGAAAATCGAAATAATAATAGTAGACTTAATTTACCGCTAATATTTACCATAGTATTTTTCGCAAATAAATTCTGTGTATATCTATACTCGTATCAATAACTTTTTGTTTGACATTAAAATTTATTAGTAGCGAATTAAACTTATAATTACACTGACATGTCTTATAAACGGTGCATAAAAAAATTATGAATATTATTCATTACGAAGCAACAAGTGTTATTAATCATTTATGAGCACTATATCTTTCAGGAGAAGCAAAGTTCTCACGGTCTAATGATAAATATCGCTAGTGAAGTGCATTTGTGGTTGATAAAAAAACGTTGATACGATAACGATTATCGACATATCCTGTGCGTTCAATGACCTAAAGAGCGCGTACGTTATTCTTTAATGAGATATTATATAGCTTTCTCCGTATAAGTCTGTCATTAATACATTACAGTAATAGCTTTATAGACAACATTTTAAAAGCAATATTGATGATCTAACCAGTGTAAATTAAATACATTAATGAAGAAGAAATGAAACTAAAATTATTTTGTGTGAAATGTGAAGCAAAAATTATATATGTAGGTAAAACCGCGACAAGTGTTATATCATTTAATAGATTGTGTAATTCATGTCGTAAATTTATTGGTTTGATTTAATTTAAAGCTTTTTATTTTATTTTTTTTAAAGATGTTTTTTTACCGTTAATTTATTTTGAATTCGAAATTGGAAGTGTCATTCTTCGGACAATGACACACCAATTAGTGCACTGCGAACCTTCGATATTCAAACATTGATACATTTTTCTATTTGTGTCTAGCGCTCCTAAATGGACGACGACGTAAGGCCGGCGACAATATTATCAACATCGGACACACGGAACCGCAATAATAATAATAAATAATAAGATTAATAATAAATGGGACAATTCTACACATGGATGTATATTTCCAGATAAATTCCTATTTACCTTTGTGATGGTAACCGTACAACTGATGAACATACATAATATACTCGTACATTACTGACATAAACTTTTTAAAATAAAACGAAGAAACGTGCTTCTCGCATAAATGTTCAGATGAGATTCAAAGCGCCTATAAATAGAATTCAAATTATTTTATTTATTTCAAAGTAAACCAAGGCAACTAATGAAGGCCGAAATAATAACTAATGAAAAGGAATGAAATCATTTGTTTCCTTTTGACGGAAAGCCGATGGATAAAAATAGCAACGGATTTTTATAGGATTCTAGAGTCCTGATAACCACTAGTCGTTAAGATGTGTTTTAATTTTTCATTTCAATTTACTGTTATATTTTTCTACATGTTTGTTTGTATTTATTAACAACTGTTCGACAATTGTCACCACAAACGATAGCTAGTGTGCAGTCGCCTTAATCAGAATATTAAGTAGGTACTTTCAACAACACAATGGCATCCTGTTTATCAAGAATAATTCTTTAGCGCTTTTTATAAACAGCTGCACAAGTTGATTTTTTGTCAATTTTCGTATATTAACTTGTCAAATAAGCAATAAAAACTTGACATTCGTTATGTGCAAACTAAGACACGGGAGAGAAGAATGTTTCATTCAAGCCTCTATTGACGCACGTACAAGACTGTCGCTGAGAATTCGATCAATTTTCACTAAGAAAAATCATATTTATGCTCTAAATATTGCACTAGTGTGAATAAAACAATTCCGCTCGTTGTGACGTGTCTCATTATACGATTAATTACATAATTTCGCGAATAATAGAAGAGAACGTTACATCATTACAAACAATGCAGTCAAAACAAGACACACGAGAGTGAAACCGGAGCTAAGTGTGAGATAAGACGCAACACAAGGTCTCCGTATTACATTTTCAAATCTACGTAAAAACTGTCTTACTTATCCACAACGTGCACAACTTGATCTCAATTCGGCGCGGTACTAGAGGTTGAACAATAATCACGCAGATCTTAATGTATACTTAACGTTCTAAAACATAAGGTTGAAATTAGATTGAATGTATGCGTAGTTGTGTGTGAACTTTGTCGCAGTTGACCGGTCGGTTTCGTGTTTCAAAGATCTATCTATACCCTTAATTAGGTCGTCCTGATATAGATGTAGACCAGAAGCGGAAGCGATACAAATAACGTATAATCGATCGATATCGATAACGATATATGGATTATTTTTAATCGAATCATTACATAACATATTTTTGTACATGTGTTCAAGTTGTACAGGTTAGATTTTCTAAGAATTTACACTCATAAAATATTGACTTAAATAATTGTATTAAGTTGCAAAATCAATACTTCATGGAAATTAAAAACAACTAAAATATTAGTCTTTAAAAAAACTCGTTTCTTATTGATACAGAAATCGGTTTAAATCAGTATAGTTAGCAATTTTGGGAGATAAAATTACACACTTATTTTAATTTATTATTCCTTTAAGAATCATGAAAAAAAAATAAACAATCAAAATAGAACACTCAGCTTTATTAATCGTATGTTTGTTAAATTTCTACCAAACACCACTAGCAAAAATTCTTACTGATTCAATACAAATAAATTACAAATCCCGCTACAAATGACAAGTTAATTAACCTACTTCTACCCCGCTATGTCTTCTCGCTTGGACCGTGCATGCATGCTTGAATTGCCTATTTAGAACGGGCAATTTAATGTAATGGGTGCATACAGTGCAGCTCGATCGATGCACTTTTGATTTATTTAGGCCATGTTTAGCTTTTGACTATTTTGGGCGTGAGCACGATGCATGCGGCACGTTACGTGTTTAACTATTTCATTGAATCGAAGTCTTAAGTTTTATGTATCCAACTAATGAACGCGATTGATTCTTTGTTCACTTGCTTACAATTTTAAATTAAATCGTTCACAGATACTTAGACCTTTAAATACAACTTTTGCTTCAACAATGATGTATTAAGTAGGTAATGACTTTAAAAAAGTAACTATCCACCATATTAAACAATAATTGTACACAGATAACACATTTTATTACACATATATATTGGAGCTATAAACATCTTCGTAGTCTTTGTTAATTTGAATTCAGAACAACATTAAATTCCACAACGACTTAAGATCTCACGAAGTAAGTTGGGAAGTTATTACGTCTAGACTAAAGGGTAGTCGAAACTTTTATAGCCAGGACTAAGTGTCGCTACAGTAATGTTCCTCTTTTATGGGAAATAAAATATTATTTTCGCAAGTTAACCAATTAGTGTTAAATTATTTTAAAAGTTCTCTGTTTATTAAAACTGTCATAGTAAATCTTTAGATCAAATGCTTGTCAAGTGCTAAATATAGTCGTTGATTCACATTAGCTTATAATAAAGCAATTCAAAAATGATTTTCGAAAAATAATATGTACAATCGTGTTGGTTGCCACTGTTAATAAAAGGAGAAAGTTTGTATGAACCACAAAAGTCATTTATCAAACGGACTACAAGGCGATTTGCGATTTATTATTTATTCATAAAGAAATAATATATTCGGCAGTAGCAGTAGCATAGCGACAACCCTAATCCAGTTGGTGGTGGACGGAACGCGCGAGAATGTAAACAAAATTAAACAAATCAATCCGGATCGTACACTCCGCGATAGCGCCGTGTTCGTCAACGACTAGGGTCGTCAATACGTCAACATCATGCACACTATAGCGCTCGCTATAATTCCACGATGACTTTTGTCGATTTTTTCCTAGAGATACCTATGGTCTCAATTTTATTTTATTGAAAGAAAAAATATTGTACTAAAATGAAAACTGTCGGAAACAAATAAATGTTTACATGTAAGAGGAAATGTGGTACTCGTATTATCATTAAGTCATAGATATTTTTAAGTGGAATAAAATTATGCAAATATTGTAAAGAGATAAAATATTTTAACAGTGTACATAAAACCCTAGAAATGCAATTTAAAAAAATACTTAACTACCCACTTTCCCTACTATTTATCTTATGTCAGTATTAATGAATGTAATTAATTAGTACTATTATTTTTAATTATGTAATAAATAGTTCAAAAGTTTTAAATATGCATATGATATATTGAAAAATATCAAATATTACAATTTTTGAGATAATTTTTTGTGCGTAAGAAGCGTTTTATGTGAGTTTTTCCTTTACGGGATTAAGGTAATTGGAAACCTTTTAGCCTCCCGCAACGACTTACGTTAAGTTATCAATAAACATGAATAGTTTGTTAATATTGGCCTCGATGACGACGACAAGGACGACGACTGGCCTCATGGTCGAGTTGTTGGAAACCCTGACTGCAAAACCGGAGGTCGTGGGTTCGATTCCCGCCCAGGACAAACATTTGTGTGATGAGCAGATTTGTTTGTTCTGTGTCTGGGCGTAATAAAAATATCTATATAAGTACTATATCGTACGTATATATGTATATGTGTATTAGCTGTCCGGTCACCATAACACAGGCATCAAATTGCCTAATTTGGGATCAGACAGTCGTCTGTGGAATTGTCCCCAGTTATTTAATTATTTATTTATTTAGTTACATACCATACGTGACAAACATCATAAAGATATTACACTAAAGTATGGGAGCCATAGCACTAGGCACACATAAGCTTTAGGGAGACTGCACAGACCTCAAAAACATTAAACATTTTTGTAACGTCGCTAAACAAGTTTCCTCGCGATGTTTTCCTTCACCGTGATATTCAAATTTTTAATTACAAAACGCATGTAACAAGGCACAGCGGGCTAGGATTTGAACCCCCGAATTCGAAGGCTGTATTTTAAACCACTAGACTCCATTCATCATTGCTTCTATCATTCTATTTCTTCTTCTAAGTTAATCTTCATTCTTCATTATGATAACTTTAAGGCTTCTTAACAAAGCTTACGTATTAAACATTATGTTTTTAAACACACAGATCAATTTCCCCTAACTTATGCTGACAATTCTCATAAGAACGAATCTAATGAGAATATGCCTGAAATAGATGAGTTGTGTGAGCAAAAACCGCGGCATTCCGAGGGGCGGAACCACCTGTATTTTCCGCATATTTTTGACGATATCTGAAGCGATCAGCTACAGGGTGTTACGAATCTTGAAATAACTATTCAGAAATATTCTTCCACACTTCATTCCATATAAAACTGATTTCATTGAAATACGAAAGGCGCTATAGGTTTTATTTCAAATTTAAATTCAAGTTAATTGTTAAAGTTGTGTAAAAAAATATTTCTATTCCCAAATTCTGATGGGATCGGGATTTACGTGGGTAACAGACAGAGCACGTCAAATAATAAAAAAATAAATAAATAACCAGGGACAATTCCACACACGACTGTCTGATCCCAAATTAGGCAATTTAATGCATGTATTATGGTGAGCGGGACAGCTGATAAACATACATATATACATATGGTATAGTACTTTTATTACGACCAGACACAGAACAAACAAATGTGCTCATCACACAAATGGTGGGATCACACAATCCTGGGTGGGAATCAAACTCCCGAGCTCCGGTTTTGCAGTCAGGGTCTCTAACCACACGACCACGAGGCCAGTCAAT
>DWGJ01004983.1:0-10910 GCA_018246895.1 Aspitha aspitha aspitha
CTAGGCCACAGCTTACGCTTTTCTAGGAGTCAGGGCCTCTAATATATTTATGACTGTAGTTTTGGCCAATAAAAAATAATAATTATTATTATTATTAATTCACCTGGTTCCCATAAAAAAGCGCTCCGGGTATATGCCAGAAGAATGTTCAATTAATATTTCACTCGTAACGTGGTTATACCATCGAATCCAATGCAGATGCACGATCTCTAAGACACTGCCTTCCTTCGCTAGATAAGTAGCTACATGTTATCAATAATCAACAATCATTTTAGAAAGAAAGAAAGAATTTGACAGAGTATATTCTATCTTAATACTCACAAAGTATAAAAATAAGTAAATATTCCTCCAAAATTTACGATGGTAGCCTTTTCACTGAGTTTTCGAGCCAAGTTGCACTTTTCTAGAGGCGTTTCAACCATTCCTTCTCATTGTTTACGAGCTAAAACGTCTTTTGTTTCAAACCCTATTTGCTCTACATTTTTTCCGCACCCGCAGTAAGAAAGCAAATATATTCTATAACAAAAGAATGCACCAACAGAGTATTGAAAGGTAGGAATACTTACTAAATGTATGAAGTATAATACTCGAATATAAGGCTCGTAGCACTGCATTTTTATTCTATTTTATCTTTTTATCGAATTCAGACGTAGTCCATTGTTAGCAGAAAGCATAAAAGAGAGTTATAAAACTTGTCAGTACTTTTGCACTTCATAGTTGTAATTTTTAGCCCATACGTGCTTAGGCGTGGGCGCATGACGATACCTGGGTCCAGTATCAGTCGATGGTGGATAGAATACGGTACCTAATGCTGAGCAGAAAATACAATAATAGTATTTACTTCGAATAAAAGTTTATACATCCAGAATCATCTTATATCCAGAATGATAGAAATAAATGTGACCAAAATTATTTAAAAAAAAAACATTTTTGGGATTAAGTGGGAATTTGGATATTATACGTTTGCAAAGATGTCAAATTGTATACAATAATTCTTCATTCAAAGACACGTGAATGGCCCTGTCAATACGACATCTCCCATAATGAGGTATACAGAGCAGATGAAAGGGTAGTTATTGTCGTAATTTGGCACATATTCAGTGTATTCAAAGGGAGAGGCAGAAGCTTTTTAGTTGATTGCCCTCTCAGACTACACGTATACTGGCAGCTTTCCTAGGTTTTTCACGTAGGATTAATATTTCACAGCCAAACCGCGAACCAACGTACAACTCATGTATCTGAAATGTGGTTTAAGCTTGCATGCCAGAGCAGTTATAAGATATTCTTACTACCTAGAAATATTAGAACCAGGTAAACTTATCGAAGCATATATTTCCGGTTTAAAATGTGTGGTAGATAAATAAAAAGATTCTGTGAATTTTATCAGAACCGTCAACTTAATACCCAATATTGCACATTTTTATTAAAAAACTGTCCAGAAAAATCGTAGTTTACATCGGCTTTAGACCAAGAGAATAGACTTGGAAGAAGAACATTATTTTAATTATTTAATTGGTTTTAAAAGATATCCTTTGCATGTTTTCTCGTCTAAGTATTCGGCTACAGGGTCATTTAATATTTAATAAGAATTATTATAATCTTCCGGCACAGTGATGTTATTGTAGCTATGGCTATGTAAACATTTGTTTAAATGATTACATTAATAAATCCTTATTAAGGTTGAAGTTGAAGGTAAAGTTATGTAACAAATACAATAACACAACAATACTTTGGCAAAACTATACCAAAGTTCTATTTCTTAGCAGGCGAGTTGTAACCAATGTGTCGCTAAGGAGCGAACAGTCATCGGACGCGAAGGACGCACGCTTGATCGCATCGTTGGATAATACGATTATGCTTAACCCGATTGCCCTTAGACGTTCTATTCAAGCGGATATTCAAATATAACACTTAATATCTCGATTACTACATGTTAGATTACATTACATGTTTGGAGATTTTTTTCGTCGGCTTTTTTCTCCCAGTCTACTATAGCCTGAGGGGCGCACAAAGCCGAAGTACAATGACTAAAACATGACCTTTATCGATCGTATGTATAAACATACCTTATAATAAATAAAAGATTTTGAATTTTGAGATAGTTACGATAATATTACATATTTATGTATTGAAACAATTGACTTTCATGTGTAAACTTCAATAATAAGTATAACTTTCCATCTAATCATATACAAAATAAATAATTGAACAAAAGAAGTTCATGAGATTAGCGCGTTCAACCAAACAGACTTTTTAGCATTATAATATTAATAAGGACAGATTGAAAAAAGTTATAGCTATTAAGTATTGTAATAGAAGTAAAAATTCAAAAGTAAAAAACTCGGAACGCTTGCAAAGCGACTTTGTAAGACCTTGTGCCCAAAGCCCGGTGGCTTTCTCGCACGATCATTATGTCCGTAGAAAGGTTCCTTTGTTTACCCCCAGTTTTGATTACTGCGCTGTCGAATAGACTCTGAAGAGACTGTTTTCACTTCTCGTTTTAGCCTACTGTCGTTTGCATTAAAGTTTTTGATAGATTGCTAGGTTATGCTTTTACCGATAATAAAGTCTTACAACATAGCGTGTAATTTGCACAAATTGTGTTCAGTTCAGTTGCATTTCATAATATTAACAATTACATATTTATGTTACAGTCTAAATTAGTGGAGATTACTTTTCTTCGGCAAATTTACATTTTAATCTGAAATTTAAATCATGCCTCTGTTTTAAATTAATTAATTTGAAATAATGAGTTAACAAGTCCGGGCCCAATTACAATTTCGCAATTTTACAGAGTCAACAAGGATTTTTATAATAGTGTTATATTCTCGATTCTATTTTCGATTATATACATAAGACCTAGTAATTGAAGTTTTTAAAGCACTAAAAAGACAAATATGTATTTATTTACGTAGTTTATCGGAGCTTTGGTTACCAAAACACAGGCTTTGGCTGATTCGGGGTCGCACGGTTGTCCCAATTTTTTATTATTAACATGATTTTCAATCTAACAATATAAACTGTTTGTGATATTCGTTCTTACCACTAGAAACCATGAATCAAAGAAACAACACATCTGTTTAGTAATTTTACGGTTATTGTACATCTTTTCAATTTAGGTTCTATTGAGGTTCACATCTGACAAAGTTGGTAAACGATACAAGAGCAAGTTATGACAGGTACGCCAACTACAGGTATGTGCCTATAGCGTAGGTATACCTATACGTAGGTAGGTATACGTATAGCATCGATGCAAAGGTTGTCGATCAAACAAGTGAATGTCGTGCCCCGAACCGATCGCTATCGGTCGTTGTTCGCTGGCACGGGCTGCCACCACTCAAGGTACACCCTTGCGGCCCTTTTGTGTACTGGGTCTATTGCTGCCTGTGTTGATAGGTTGCCTATTGAATTATTTAGCGTGCAAGCAGAAAAGAGATGACTTTTTCGTGCCAATTCATCCACGTGTGAAAATCGACAGCTGTTTGACATTTGCCCAAAAGAATGCTCTTTGGATTTGATTTCGTCATAAAATCGCAACATGTAAATAAATAATATTCTTACTAATATCTATTACTAATAGTCCCATTTCCACAGTTCTATTAGGAGTTCGGTGCAGATGTCGTTGACCGGCAGTGGCCATTTTGTGAGTGCTGCATGCTCGCAAGCTACTCTCTTAACTTAAAAACGTGAATATCACGTTTCACCCTTACCGACTTTTACAACACATAAAAAAGAGTAAATGTTTGCGAACAGCTATAAAATTTCGGTCGAATTCTTTAATCAAAGTTAGCACGTTTAAATACTTCAGTTTTTAAAAAAAGTTGATAAAAGTGTTTTTCACGGACACAGTTTCATGCTTTTACTTTTTTAAATCTCGGCAAGGTCCTGCTGTGGTATATAAAATTTGCATGAAAGTTGATATGTTTAAGGCGAAAAATTCAAAATTCGAATATCAGCTTACAAGTACCTATACGAGTTTGGAAATAAAATTTTATTTTATCAAATTCTTTTTATACAGGCCCTGAGTAAAGTGAGTTCGCTATCTACGTGTGAATTCCAAGAACAATAGACAATAGTCTAGTTACATTAAAAATATTCATATAAACTGACCTTTTTAAACACGCTCACATACATATTCTGCAAACGTGAATTGCATTGAAAACTACTCATATTTTCTGCTATTCTTCGTTTTCACGCCTTGCTTTGTGCTGATAGTACAGTAAAAGTTTAAATTAAAAATCTTTCCATATTTCATAAGAACTTCGTACGGTTTATTATCGAACTGACAAATATTAAACTAAAGTTTATCATGAAAACTTACTCAATAGGTACTTAAAACAGACTTACCTACTGCATAAGATTAATACTTAATGAGTTACAAACATGTAGCGGATATTTGCGTAGTACATTCAAACATCTTTAGAATATTTGCGCAACTGGCAATAGTGTTGCGTTTTTAACTAAACTCGAGTATCAGCACTATACGCAATTATATCCCAAGATATACATATTAATACTACATTATATAAATTTTATTTAATATGTATGGGTACTTTTGTTGTACACTTCATAAAAAATATTGGTATATTACGACACGAAGTAGGAAAACCTCTAATCAGAGCCTAATGTACTGACCACTTGTCAAATGTCAGTTGGGCCGCAAATTATACTTGTGCCCCAGAGTCGCCCTGAGTGGGTAATAAATAACGAGGAGCGTTTAGAACCTTAGTTTGTGCTATCGCCTTTATGTTCACAAGGTCGTGTACATTTAGTTGTTTATCATAATTTGCCTTTGCCCTGCATTCGACCACCACGGCTAATGGAATGGCATAAGGTTTGAAAGATTTCTGACCTCGCAAACTGTCTTACATTTTTATATTTATTTTTAAGCAATCCTCACATCAACATACCTTAACATACGAAATGTTAAACGGTTTTGGTTACTGAATAAAACATCATTACTGATTAGTTTACTTAGACAGTCAAAATAAGTTAAAACATCTTATTTGTTCTCTACATCTATATTACTTCTAACCCAACCAATTGTTCTAACAGATATTGTTAATAACAGTTAAAATCACAAGAGTTGTTAAAGCATGATTCTGCCCGCAAATATCCCTACGCAGCACTTTACGTATGTATTTACGTACATAAGCGGATATATTGAGTATTCTGCCTCCTTCGTTCCGCGGGGGAAGTGATCAATCAACTCATTGCGGCTCGACACACAATTGCTTCTATTTTCGGCCTCAAATTACCTCTGACGAGACGTAACGGGAACTATGTTAAAAACCAATTTGTGTGATAATCGATATACTCGTCGCATCGTCGACTAAATTGAAATTTAATCGGTGGAATCAATTTGTCGAAGATAAGATGCAACGGCGCGGGTAGCCACCGTCGGTTTTAATGCATAATATGTATAATAGACAGTGTTTACTAGTAAACTACAGCTCGATATAGTCAGAGTGTTTTAATTAAGTATCCTTAGTTTAATAGTGAATTAATTAAGAGGTAACAAGTGACACATTTCAACGGTTTAATTGAAAACCATTTTAAAATGTAACAGGCTACATTTACAATTGAAAGTATTTCCCAGCAAAAAAATCTGAAGCAAAATTATATTCACTAGTTTATTTAATAACATTCCTCTTACCTATCTATTTAAACACCTGTTCGGTAATAATAACATGTACCTTACTTATCTATTTAAACATTTGTTCGGGGTATTTCATATTGCAAGATTGATATTAACGATGTTAACTTTGAAAAATGTTAAAAATGATTTTTTTGTTTCAGGCAAGAGCGGTGGGACGGCTATTATGAAGAACGCGTTGCATAAAATACAATGGTCTATTAATGAAGCAATAATATAGTTTAAAAATTAGAAACCCCGTAGCTACTGGAGTAAAGTGCTAAAATTTAGGTTTAGTCTGTATTTAATACAAAAATCTTCCAAATTTTAAATTCAACTTTAGTCATTAGTGGGTATGGACTTTGCGAAGTGAAAAATGATTTCCACGCTCGTACATGTACACGTCGATACAGTGATACGTTCCTTCGGTCGTACTGTCGGAGAGAGAAGTGCGTAGCGTTATACCGGAAAATAATGTTAATAAGAAGATGCCTCAACGCGCGTCGTCATCGTCCAGCTTAATGCGCCCATTCGTGGTGTTGGCTTTGCCCGGAATGTATTTGCTGTACAAGTACAATCAGTACCGGCAGCAGCAGATGGAGACCGCACGCCGTCGAGTCACGGAGCGCGAGCTTATGCACCTCAACACCAAAATAGTGAGTATTTCTTGCTAAATTACACCTACGCACACGAAATGCTTTGACATTGTTTCGATTCCAAAATAAAACTGGAATTTGACCCCGACTTAGCATAACAAACAATAAGTTCCTCGTGTATAGGTTAGAAGAAAAATAGCTATTCATTTCTATATCATAAATACATATTATGACAGTTGTTTTAAGTTAAAACTGAAACACTTGATCTTTATCACCAAACGACCTCAAATGAACTTTGTATACTTTGTTGTAAACATCAAGAATAAAAACATGGTTATTTATAACGCAGTAATGCTATAGAATTAAATAAAATGCGTAAGTAGATTAAACAAAATTATAGATAGAAAATAATCAATTACGGAGAGAATCAAACTATTGATATACTCGTACACCTTTTTAATGCAGTGAATATAATTTTTACGCAGTCATTGCTCGATCGTTCCGTACAAATTATAAAAATTAAAAATAATAAAAATAGAAAAATGTACTACATTGCGTAGGTTGATTAAAATGGTTCCATTGAAAGAAAATATAAAACTACCTCTGTTCGTAGAAAAAGCGTATAAACCGTGCCATTAACAGGAAATGTATTGTGCATCGCTATAGGTATACCTACAATGTATTTTTAATAAACCATATTTTGACGTTGGAACGCACAAATAAAATAAAAAAAGTTTCAAACCACTATGTATTCACGAACTCCGGGCCCGGCGATTGACGACAAAACACGCTGCTGTTGAATCACTTTTCTGAAAAACTTCTAATTGCTCGGTAACCGTGTAAATGAGTTCAATTTTTCAATAAAGAACTATTTACGTTAAGCATTTTTTGAAAGTTTAATAGTATTAAAGATTTTTTCTGTATTATTAGTTTTTAATTTTAATCTTTTAGGTATTTCTAAACTAGAGTTGTAATTACTAAAATATGTGGGATGTGGAAAGTCGTAGGCTAGAACACACACCAAGATAACTTACAAACTAGTCTAAGTAATACATTATTGTTTTTATTAGTTTTTTAGAGAAATCCTAAATATGTCTGAATAAATTGGCAATGTTAAAGATTTATATCATACGCTCGAAACCAGTAATGTCCATTTTTGCGGGACCGAACTGACAGTGGGTGCGCCTACTCACGCGACAGTTTGACCTCCAAGCTCCGGCTGAGTCACACGATTTGCTGGAAATTCAATGTGAAACATAATGAATTCCATATTCATTGTAACAAAGCTGCAGCTAACAAAATGCTTGGTAAGTTAACATTAAAAACTCTTCATTTCAAGATCATTACTGCACGCCAATCTCTCATAGATTTGTACATATATACGAATATTCGGTTTAGTTTTGGAAATACGACCTAATTTTTTATTTTGACACTTAACATATATATTTGGCTCGCATAGAAACTCGACCTACATTTCTACTAAGGGAATAAAAATATTTTCACATTTAATGAGTAGCGGCTACTTTATATTTCACTGCGAATGAGTTGTGAATTGAAATTAATGGAATGGACCAAAATATGTTATTGATCATTACTATAAAAGCTTAATCGCGAAAGTTTGCATGATGTTGGCGGAATGGTTGCTACGAAGTGGATAAGTATGGAAGTTGAAGGCACAGGTGGAGATCATTATCAGCTTTTTGTAGTCCATAACATAAAAGATAAATAAGGGATGACTGCCAAAACGCCCGGCAGCGTTTTTTCACAAGCACTTCGCACGTGGACCAAAACGATAAAATTATGCAATGGCGGTGACATTTTACGGTTTATGGTCGCCATTGGCAACGGCGATAGTATTCCTACATACCTCCATAAATGGTTCAGTATATTTCTCGTTGTCATTTTTAAAGGTTCATAGTCACTACGGTTTTGTCTGAGCTTTTTGCCAGAGTTACTTTGGTATCAATGTCACTGCATACTTGTGGGAAAATAATGAAAAAAGAGTTATATAACTCGACATTAGAAACACCTAGGGTCCAAAATCGCTCAAAACCCTCCAAGCGAGCCTGTAAGTAGACAAAAAACAATCAAAATAGGTCAAGTAGTTTAGGAAGAGCAGAATTACTATTGTATGTACACGCGATTTATAGATATGAAAATAATAAATCTGTTAAAGTTGTTATTATTATTATTATACTATCACGTCAGGTCCCTAAAGGGGTATGCAGAAAGCACAGAGTGCCAAATATCTCTGTCCTTACAAGACTGCCGTGCTTCGTTTTCTATGTTATTACAGAATATTGCTTAACCTGTAAGTCCATCAATGCCCAACACTTCGTGACACCAAAAACGAACCTTACAATGATCGATCAAAGCATGACCTGTATTCGCATTACTGTTCATTCTTATTTCAAAACTATTGAAATATATTCATTGCGACATTTCTAGTAAGAAACGTTATTATAACGTAGGCAGTGTATTTGATATTAAAAATATTATCTCAGGTGAATCGCCAAATATCCCCGAACTTAATAAAATCTGGAGCGTTTCGCCTTCTGGTCGCTTACCGAGAAATCCCCTGATATTGGTCATACTATTTCCTGCGACGGAAATCGTGATGAATAGCCCTAGAATGGTTTAGAAACTTACTTTAATGTTACTTTTAAGTAATAAGCATTTAAGAAAGTCCTTGGAAGTAATACGCGAAGTTCCACATAAATGGTAAGCACTTAACTAACGTTGCACTTAAAGAACAGTTCTGAGTTACGGGCGTAGCTAGCACTTGCATTAATGCTTGTAACTGTCCGTTAAGTGCTATTGTTATTAGTTCCAATTTGCATACATATATCTCAGCTGTAAGTTTTCGTAAGACAAAGATAAATAAAATAAACACTATTGTCTCTGCTTTTTTTACTCAATATTGACAAGAATAAATGCTGTCAGTATGTTATCTAACTTTTTAAGGAATTAATAAAAAAACGAATGTACCTATCTCTGCAAATAACGCTAAGTAATCAACGAAATAAATCAGAACATCAATTTTTTTCTATGCGCATACGTGTACTTATTCATCCTAAATGACAGTTAAAATAAACTTATTAAGTTATATATGGAAAACTCGCCGATACCAATAACAGTCAGTTCTATTAATACGGCAGTGCCAAGGTAGTACGTTGCCCGCTTCGAGCGCTTTCCCTCTCGACCGGATCCATTGTGCACAGACTATAAATACAACGAAAACAATATTGGAACGACAGCATTCATTAACAACTCAACACCACTAGTAATTCATAGCGATGGATTTATTGAACTTGATCGTTTCAAAATTATCATAATGGCAACATTATTGTTGTGTTGGCGCGTAAAGGGTTAAAATGCGACAACGTAGCGAATATATTAATCTTAATTTACACAGCGTAATGAATACACCTGTTAAATGAAACATTAAATACACACACTGTAGGCGATGGGGAGAGAAATAAGGCAAATAATTACGTAGTTTGACAAAACAGGGAGGGCTGCAGAAGGCAAATATATATACATACTCGTAATAAGCACGGCACAATACAGTGCGCGTGAGATTTGATACGGGTCTTGTTACATTTGCAACCGCCATTGTGGTTGTGAACCACACAGTAAATATTTACTTTATTAGTACATAATATGCAGTAAAATATAGAAGAATAGAGCTAATTCAAGTAATAAAATATTGTGTTCTCGACCTATACTTATACATCTATCCGCTAATGTTTGATAAAATAAAACTAGCAAGTAAGTTCTATGTAAGAAGTACGGATTAAAAAAATTATAATCACTTCTTCTAAATGTAAAGTCAACGTCAAATATTGTTTTATTCACCTTTAAAAGGTTACATATTATAATGCATAAAATAAGAAAATTGTAAAGTAAAAATAACATATTTTCTCACAGAAGCAACAATTTAACACAAAACAGAGATACTAAATAATATGTTGCCATCGAGTATAGTAGCTGCGACAAAATACGCTTTGTGGAAAGTTGCATTTCCCTCGAAGATAAAAAGTGATGGATATTTTTGTCGTGGATTTGCGAAGAGGCATGGAGATGATGGATGTCGCAAAGCCATCGTCGACCTTCCTCCAGAGGTTGATCCAGTCTGTCCCGTTCCTTGCGAAAGGAGGAAAAAGAAGGAGGGTATTTTGCACAAGATCAAAATGAAAGTAGTTCAGGGCGGTACGAACTTTGGAAGTGAGTGCCCGTTTTTCTTCCTTCACAATTTGTTTATTTATTTTGCGTAATTTAACGCAAATAGAACGGCAAGTTATTTTCTATTTCATATTTCGTCGTAGTCAATCGGCGTCCTAAATGTGCACCGGATGCAGAAGCTGATGGGCAAAATTTGTTTAAGATAAATAAATATTTAATAAATAACTGGGAACAATTCCACACACGGCTGTCTCATCCCAAATTAGGCGATTTAATACCTGTGTTATGGTGACCGGACAGCTGATATACTACATATATACGTACAATAGAGTACTTATATAGATATTTTTATTACGCCCAGACACAGAACAAACAAATGTGCTCAGCACACAAATGTTTGTCCTTGGTGGGAATCGAACCCACGACCTCCGGTTTTGCAGTCAGGGTCTCTGACCACTCGACCACGAGCCCAGTCATAGTAATCCAGACATTAA